>JADRCD010230050.1:0-35450 GCA_019843815.1 Montemys delectorum | reverse complement strand
ATATATATATGTGTGTGTGTGTGTGTGTGTGTGTGTGTATATATGTTCTATATATATATGTTTATATGTATATATGTGTTTATATATGTTTCTATATATACATATAGAGAGAGAGAAAGAAAGAAAAATGGAGTAATTTACCAAAGCCAAAACATCATTATGAAACATGGTCAAGAATTTATTGGAACACACACTTTTTTTAAACCATACTTGTGTGTTCCTCTCTTGAGCATATGTCTTTCCAGCCACAAGCCAGGTTTATAATATCAATTGTGCATTCTTCCCTATGTTGCAGACTCAAGGCTAGTAGCAAAGCATTTGAATATTCTTTAATTATGCAATTACTGCAACAAAAGGTGTACTTTCCTGGTAGGTAACTGTAACATGCATGGCCAACAGCTTGGTTAGACCATCGGTGCATCTTCTACACCAGGGTCATTATAGAGACTTCCAGTGACTCTACCAACATACAGAGGTGCGGGAATTCTCAGCACAGTTCCATCTTGATTTGTAAGGATCCTGCTCCCTTATTTTTCTAGGATGCTTCCCTGTGTGTCAATCAGAAGTAAAGATACAGAAAGTATTGAGTCAACAAGCTATAACTCTGGTTGAGATAAGGCCATCTTCTGATCTCAAAATTCCAACTATATGTATAGTTTGTTGCTATACTTAGAGTGTTTAGAAAAGAGAGGGGCTGTGTTACAAAACTACAGGTCTTTTCATAAACATCTCAGCCCTCAAACAGGAAACTTCGAAACGGCTTCCATCATTTCTGCCTATCAAATGTAAAATTCCTTACAAACTAACAGATCAAGGGAGAAAAGTACTAATTATACTGGAAATAAGTTAAGAGTCTTAAAACTAAGAAATGACACATAAAAGGCATAACCCTCCACAAGATGCTGTTAATAATAATGAATTCCAGACACAAGTCTAAGAAACCACAGCATCAGCATTTGAACGCTGAATAGTGCCATACCCATGGTATGCAAAAAAATTATAATAACATATTACAAACAGGAGTTTGCTTGGCAGAAAATAAGACCATGACATGAATAGAGAAATCTTTGAAGTAGATAGAAAATTCAACAAAGAAAAGAAAAGAAGAATGAAAAATGAAAATAAGCACTAGTCAGGCAAACGCATGCATACAGTGTATGAACGGCTCCTTGGAGAGAGTCCCGGCCTGATCATGTTCTGTGGCCTCAATAGATGTACTGATTGATTAGGAGACTAAACATATGTTAGTAGAGTATTAATAACATTCAGGAGAACAAATGTTTGTCATGGACACTGGATGTTGTGCTGTGGACTTATCTATAAAAATGGTAACACGTTTTATAGGTAAGTGAGGCTAATTTTATAAAGAACTTTAAAGTTTACAAAACACACTCTCCATCTCATTTGATCCTTAAGACAATATGCAATGGTAAATAGGGAAGAAATTAGATGTGTTACAGAGATGTCAAATGATGACTGGGAGCTGGACAATGTGAGTGAAGAACATAGCATGTCTCGCAGTTACAGCCCATCTTTACCCAATAATGTTTGAAAGAAGCCTCCTCTATAGCACTATGTCATAGGACCAGAAGTATTTAGGAAAGTACGCTTACACGTCTAGTCTTTCTGAATAAAAATATTGTCTATGTATTTTATGTTGGGCAATTGGGTAAAGTGATAAAAATACAAGGAGAAAAGAAAACAAGACACAAACAGCCTTGTTTTCATGAAACTTTACAGACTAGTTCTAGATACAATAGTGAATTAAATTTGTCTCTCACACACAAATAAAATTAATGATAAAAACAAATCTTTAAGAGTGGAACAAAGTCTCATACATCCCAGACTGGCCTCAAATCCATATGTAGCTGAAGATGAACTTGTGCTCTGGTAGTCCTGCCTTCATCTCCCATCAGCTGGGATTACAGATGTACTGTCCAGTTTATATGGTGCTTGGAATCAAACCCAGGAATTCATGAAAGTTAGGCAAGCATTCTATCAACTGAGGTATATACTTAGTCTATGTTAAACAAACTTTAAAAAATAAGAATTATCATGGAAGGGTTAAGTAGATTCTATTACAAATTTGTATAGTGTTCTATGAAATTAGTTGGTGAATGTATGGATAAGTAAGTTTAAAAAGGTAAGAAGAAACACAAATATCAAAGTGAGGTTTTAAATAAAAGAAAAAAGTGGTCTCAGTCTAGTATATACCTTTCCTGATTTTTACTGAAGTCTTGGTAATGAGAAAACCCTTCACAGAGAGATTGCCTCCGAACAACATAAACTATCTGCTCTTACTTCATAATTATAGTAAGGTGATTTTAAACTAGTAGAATAACAGTATGGCCAAGGTGTTCTTCTATAGGAAGTATAGTCCACTGTGCTGTATATTTCATCTATTTTTCATGACATTCAGCTATGAAGAAAATCTGTATGGGATACTCACTGAATCAATAAGATTTAATTCTTTTATCTTCTTGAAAAAAATTAAAATGTAATTGATATATATGAGACTAAAAAGAAGAAAATGTTTATCAGCGATTCTCTTATCCTCCCCAATACAAACTAGCCCATTTCATGAAGTTGTCCCACATTCCAAGCAAACCATGGCATACAAGGTTCTGTTCTGTTGTCCACATCTTTGTGCTTCCTCAAGCAGAAGCTATTCCACCTTTCCTTCTTATTTTCCTTCATTTTTGATTTTTACGATATTTGCCCTACCACAAGAGGTTTGGAGCAGGCAGAAAAGCCAGAAGCAACTTTAATTTGCTTTTTATTTTTAATCATTTTACCTTCCCTGGTTTTGCTTCAAGCATCACAGCACAGTAATTTAGCTGTTCATTACCCCAAGAAGCCTCACAGACATGCGTGTGTGGACCCTGGTCTGCCTAGCTATGCTCTTAGCAAGCATTTATCAACACTCCCCTCCCTACCATTCACCATCTTTTAGACTAGGACATGCACATGGACATTCTTTTACCTTGGAATGCTGGACCCAAGAATTCTTTCCATGACTCTTTATATTAAATAATACTAAGTAAAGAAAGGGTTTGTTTCTTGGTGGCTGAATCTTCCAGCCTTAGTTGAGGCCAGTGGTTAGGTAATAGGTCCTAACACAGAAAAGGACTCCTGGTACTTTGCCAGAAGAAAATTGAAATAACATGAATGAGAAAAACTGGAAGTCAGGGGTTATATGTGTGAGACAAGGTGGAAGACAGGAGTTATAAAGATGAGAAAATTTGGAGGATTAAAGAACAGATGGAAGATGTGATATCCATCATCAGAAACTTCAAGAATTGTTTACTATGACAAAAGAAAATAATTTTAAAGGAGTAGTAAACTAAAACCAAATATTACATAGGATATACGTTGAGATAGCCCAACTTTGTAAAAAGCAAAAGCACAGATGAAGAGTCAGCACTCTGTTTTTATTGGTTTTTTTATTTCCTACTAATAATATCCTTATTATTAGGAAGGTTAAGTACAAAGGGAAATGTTCAGAAGACATAAGAAAGTAAGAAAAGTTAAGCAAGCCAATGGCTTTATGAGCAAAATGTTGAAAGCTGTGACATGGTGATTCTAATTAATATTTTAAATTATCTACTCAAAACAGTGCATTTTGTTATATCTTAGTCAAATATAAGCTAAGGGAGACATTTTCCAAAAGTACAGACTTAGAAATTTACTGAGTTTAGTTTCATCTTTAGCAGCTCAAGCCCACTTTTCATCTATCTGTACTCTATCATGGTCATTATCATCTTTTATACTTAGGAATCAGGTAGAGTGAATGTGAATGTGCTCCCAGTTTAAAAAAAACCAACAACCTACTAACAACCAATCAAACAAACAAGCAAATATATGGTCCAGTTTAGCTCATGGTGATGGGAGTAGGTTAAAAACTGTTAACATTTTTAACATTTTGACAGTGATATTTTCATTATTCATTCACATCTTCAATAAATATATTTTGAGCACTTCACTTCACTATGTCTACAATGCTTCAGGGCCTTTAGAGTACACTCATAAACATTCAATAACCAATGTTTTAATGAGAAAGATGAATAATAAATAAGTACATAAGATGCAATCAGAATTGATGTATTGCTAGGTTTTACTGAATGTTCATTGATGACTTGGACTACTCTGGCTGTTCTATGTTGGCTTCCCATGATTTGTTAGGCAAATGCAATAGAATTATAATTCTCACTGGAAAACTAAATAATTTACCACAGAAATCCTGGAAAATTATCCAAAATAATAGATATAAGGATATGATTCTATACAGCCTTGATGTAGTGTTCACTCTGTCAAATCCTACCCATGTATCACTGGCAAAATTGAGCACAGAAGAAATGCAACATGAAGCAAAAAAATACTGATGGGGTAGAGAGACATGGTTGAAGATGCTCCTTGGGTTGAGAAGCCCTCCCCAAGGATCTTCCCTCTGCAGAGAAACTAGAGATACAAACAAACACCTTGCCATGAGAATGTGTGGAAGACAGTAAGTCTACTGAGAGAAGATCGAGTGCAGAGTTTCTAAGGGTTTGTTTGTCATCATGACCAATTACTATATGAGATGTACTTCAACGTGAGAACAAATGAGTTAATTTTCATCTGAATTAACTGACAAAATATAATGGCATCTGAATAAATGATGTGAGGTCAGCTGAATTTGAAAGTTTAGCTAGAGAACAATATGTCCTAGCTGTAAGGCCGAGGATCAAGGTGGAAGAATGGCAGAACAGGATTGACCTGACTTCAGTTGGGAAAGGAATCACCTGGGGAAAGGGCACCGATGGGAGTCTGCACCCGCAGGTACAGAAGCAGGAGACATAGGGAAAAATTGGAGTGTGCAAAGGACTGCCATGGTGGAGGTGAGTAGAAGGAACGAGAAACTGTATACCCATGAAGAATATCAAAGAAAATTGCTTATGGATCAAGAGATAGGAGATCTAGAATGCTCAGCAGTTTACACCTGAGGACCCGTAAAGGCATACTGTTCTTCACTAGGGAAGTCCAAAGGAAGACCTGCTTCATCTACTTTCAGTATGGTGATAAAGCTTTTTATATATTGCTTCAGAAGTGTTCCATCTGAGATATAGCATAATATGGGCAAGTAGAGATGCCTAATGCACAGCTGTCGATAAGGAACTATACAAGTCTTAAATCAATCTAGACTTTGAATGTAAATGCAGGTGTTGTCAAAACTTAGATGGTGTTAATTTCACAGGACTGAATGGAAGCACGGGAGCAGTATAAATGGACAAAGAGTTTCAAGGGAAGTGCTTCCTTACAGTTCGGTATTTCATTTAGAAGAGGGAGAAGGGGCAGCCAGTAAAATGTGAAATCCCGGAGGAGAACAAAGAAAGTGCTTCAGGAATGAAGAAGGTGGTTGTGGACATGATAAAGGAGCTGAATCCCAGAGACTGGTACATCAGTGACAGGAGACCTGTGACTGCCGCTTTCAGCAGTGGGAGGAAGTGTTGGGAGACCAATGACTGGAATTTAAAAACTCATCCCATTTGTTCACAGACAATGTGAAACGCCTAAACAAGATGGCTATGCAATTAGAAATTCACAGTTTCACAGTTTATTTGTAAATTTAAAAAAAAATACTTCTAAGAAAAAGAATTATGTTAAAAAAATATAATGTTAGGAAATGGTGGAGCTAGGAAGTCTAAGACAAACTACCATATCTATATTCAGACACCTGGAGAGAGAGAGAGAGAGAGAGAGGAATCATTCCATTCAGGAAGCTAATTGGCTCATTTAAGGATTGGAAATAAGGTTTGTTTATGAGGTCCCTAGGAACATTGTGGAATTCATGCTCACCATAGCAACAAATAATAAAATTCTTAATATTAGAATTAAAAAAAAATCAGTGCTGGAAAGTAGCTCAGTTGTAACCTGTGCCATGCCTGGCTTTGATCCTTATCATGATTAAAACAAGATCAATAAATTTTCTCAAAATTCAATAGATTCTCACAATGTGAATATCACTAGAATATACATAAGATTAATTTTTTAGAATAAAAATTATATAAATATATATAATGATTTTATTAATTTTATTAAGGCTATAATTGATTAACATTTTATGTCAACTTATTTAGTCTCATAATACATAAATTAAACAATGTTAAAGAATAATATTGATTTGATGAAATATTATAAAGTCAGTAATATCACATATTTGATATTAATCATATTAAAGATTAATGCTATAATCTTTTTAAGAAATTAGGTCAAAGATGTATGAGTGAAACAGGAAAGAATGAGAGACCCTGAATTGGAAAATCTACAGCCATTTGTTCTCTGTAGATTTTAATACTTTTCATATTTACTGCAATAAACCTGTATCAATCAGTACAACTGGTAAAAAGGAAGCATATTAGCATTGCTGTGCAGCGCAGGAGAGACACCCGGTCCTTCTGATGCCTAATGATGAGGATGGTTCTGCTCAGCCCTCCACACAGCAAGCTCATCAGCAGGAGGCAGGATCTCCTTTTTATCTAATCTCTTCTACAGTGCCATCCATTCTTTAACTAATAAAATGCCATTCCTCTGCGTTTGTATGTCTTTGTTTCTAAAGGTGCTTGTGTCATACAGATCTTTGGCTAAATAATTCTAAGAGATAAATCTGGATAATCTCTTCTTATCAAGATGTCAGTGTGAACCTTAAAATGGGCAAGGAAACAGCATTATATTTTTCCCACGTTGTAAACACCTAAGCATATATTTATATAGAAAAACAGATATATATTCCATAAATTATATTAACCATTCAAATAAACTATCTACAGATTCAGTAAATACAACAACTTGATAATAGTAAACTGAATTTTTATTCTTCATTGTGTGAAAGGATGTGATTCTGCACCTAAGATGCTCCAGGTTGTTAAACTTTATTTACAAAGAACTACTCAGAATTTACAAACTAATTTTGCAAACTCTACACAGTGCTAATGGCAAATCAATAACTTTTATCTCAACGTGAGTAGTAGCAGGCTGTTTTATTTCTTGGCTATGTCCTTTGTAACATTAGAATTGACCTGATGATTTAAATTTGGTCTTTAACTTTGGCTTCCAATTTATCACTGCTTGTCTGCATGGTCCGTAATCTACATGATAAGACTGTCAAACCAAGGGCTTAGATTCCAGGTAAATCATTCACCATGTCATGAAATGTGTTTGCAGAAATAAAGTGCAACATTGAAAGCACAACATTAGAAATATAGTTTAATTTCCAGAAAGGCAATAAAAGTGTATCTAGGAACTTAGACATCAGGTCCCAACTGCCACAGAAAACAATGGGAGCATTTTCTAAGGTTCATTGTTAAGTCTGAGGAAAGGACAGCTGTGAGCAAACTTATGAAACAAGTGTGTATAGGGACAAGGCCGAGCCTGCAAGGAGGCCAGGTTAATTATCTCAGGGTCTAGACATTAAGAAGATTGTCAGGCAGTCTCTGAACTAGTCAGATGGCAGTGCCAACTCGCAGGCATCCCCAAGGTCTAGCAGTTACAGCACTGTCATATTTCAGATGACAGGTGATACTTGAGAACATACCAACGCTAAGCTCCTCAATTACAGTCAATGTCAAGGCTTTACAACCAGAGAACTGTTAATTTCAAACATACACACATACCATCTGACAGAAGCCTTTATAAAAGGCAAGTGCTTAAAGCACCTATAACACAATGCTAAAGAAATCTCTAGAACATTCACAATAAGATAATGTCTTTTGGGATATAGGAAATAGGATAAATATGCATTTATTTTACAAAGAGGGGTCATTGTGTGACATTTAAGCACATACACAAAAAACTTTCTAGGAGGACTGCAGGCATGTGTTCTTCTCCTTACATATTGTCACTATTTACTTCAGGGAATGTCTATTTAAACTTCACATTTCCACGTTATCATACTGAATTATATACTTAGACTTGCACAGATGCAGTGTTATTTCTTTAAATAATTTTTACTGTATTTATCTAGATGTCACAGTCTTAATCTATGTCAGCATATGCTTTTGAAACTTCACACAATACAAACTTTTCTAAGTTGTTTTTCAAAGAGAAACAGCTGTGTAAAAGACGTGAGATAATCCATATTGTAGCCAAGATAGTTAAAGCACATTTTCAATATATTGGCTAAGGAGCTCTCTCACTACCCGTCTTTGAATTCTGGAAAGGAAAGCAGTCAATCACAGGGTAATGACAAGAACATTGAAAGTGCAGACAACTCAAGATTGCATGCAAATTTAAATTTCACATGTTCAATTATCCAGGGAAAGAAGTCTAAACAGTTGTCTACTTCTTACATTTTTCTGATAATTATTTTATTTCATTTTGTCTCTTTTCTTCTCATCTGCGTGTCTTTCTGCCTATCTATCTGTTTGTTTAGTATGAGGGAGAGTCTTTCTATTTGCTTGTCTACTATTGATGCAAAGATATATTAAGTATCACATTCCTTTTTTTGGTTCTAGGTCAGTGAGTATCAATCATGCTTACCTGAAAACTAAGACATATTCATATATAAAGAAAGTAAAATATAATTGAAAAAGAGGAAAATTCTGTAATAACTAAGTTTATTGGTACTTTTTCCCTATAGGAAGTTGGTGTGATCAAACTAGTGTTTCATCAGAGAAGAAATGGAAAATGAAAACTTGGTACACACACATACACACACACACACACACACACACACACACACACACACACACGCACACAGACTCACTTTTTATCACTGAAGTAAAATTTGCCAAAACTTCAATGAATACAGATTATATGATATTGAGTGTGGTCTCATCTCAGAAAAAAATAAACCTCTACAAATTCACCATTATGTAAGAAACTTAGTTTTGTGTGTGCATGTGTAAACAAATGTATACTTGAGTACAGTATAACATATAGAATGAAGAGCAAGTAGTAAACATTAGGATGAGTGACAACTGAATTCAGGACACAGATGTAAGCATAAAACCTTTACTAACTACAGAAAATAGGAAAGTAAATGATGACCATTACTAGGATAGGGTTTGGGAAGCAATAGATAGGGGAATAGCCAGGGTCCATGTAGCCTGATAAGGGGAATAGGAAAAAGAAGCTCCTCAGAGAAGGGGAATGGAGAGAAGGATGGAGATAGATAAAATAGAAATAAGGAAGACTGATAAAACCACAAGGAATCATACTATTAACTCTACCAAAATATGTTGACAATTCAGTTTATAAAGAGCCACAGAACAGAGCTCCAAACACCAGACATGAGAAGCTCACTTTGTGGTTTAAAGCCAGGGTTGTTGAAGAGACTCCCAAGGCATATGGCCTGTTGCTGTTGATCTTGGTAGCCACTAGACATTTAATGTAAGTTCCTCTTGCTGAAGACACCACGCATTGCAGAAACAGGGCCCAGAGGCCCCCTTAGCTAGAACAAACCAACAAAATCTCCTTCCTCAAAATTAGCTTTGTTGCTACCAGACTGAGGCATTCAAACTTGAAATGAGGAAGGCAGCAAACAGTCCTACCTAACTATAATGCCTATTAATCATAGTGATGACCAGAACAGCACGAAAACCCTAAAGGATGGATATAGGAGCATGCACATCTTGGCAGGAACCAACAGCTCACTGTAAGAGAGTTATCATGCCTAGTCCTGGGAATTTAGTTAACTATTCAGCTATAGTGTAATTATGTTTATGGAAGAATCTACAATCACAAATGTACCAAAAAAGCATAATCCCTAAAACAAAACAAAACAAAAAATCTAGAAACATTTGTCCTATAACCCCAGTTAAGCATAGTCTTCACCTCTCATCAAGGAAATTTTTCATTGCAACAGTTGGAGGCCACCACAAAAACAAACCAACAAACTGGATGTGGAAAAATCCACAAAGCCTCAACCTCACATCAAAAGTTATAGATAACCAAGGAAAATTGGGAGAGGATACAGTCTGCTCAAAGAAGAGCATGCCAATTGATTGAGCATTGCAAAATGGTCATCCTTGAAAATATACCTAGGGATAGCTCTCTATGTACTCAACTGATTATATTTAGGAATATGTACACACAAACAGACACACACACACACACACACACACACATATATATATATATATGCACAAATTCATGTATATGTGTGTATAAGTATATATCCACATATGCATGCAAAACCTGCTGGTGAAAAAAGACATCAGCAATTTGGGCAAGAACAGGCAGGGGTGTATGGGAAGGTTCAGAGAGGGAGGCAAGGGAAGGGAGAATTGTTCTAACTAAATTATAACCTCAAAATATAAAATAGAAGTAACAAATCTATTTTTCTAATTCTAAGTCTGTAATGGACTTTTTTTTTTTATTTTTTAATAGTACACAAATGTATTAAAGGACATACCATAGTGAAATTGTAGAATCTGATGTAACATTCCAAATCTTCAGATGGCTGTTCAACACACACATAAGTTCATGGAGATATATAGAGTTTGAATATGGTTAATTTGAGTCCATGGTATTTTTTAATTCTAAGGTCTTTATGAAAAAGCTGTGATTACAAATTTTAAAAATATTTTCTCTAGTTGTGTGTTCAAAATAACAGATAGATATATCCTAAAAATTTAGAAAGCAACCATTTGTTATGAAATTGGATGTAGCCTGCATTGTTGTTAAGGGTATAAAATTCGGCATAACAAGAAATTATTCTCTTACCAGTGTTTTATATCAATCTCATTTCTTATTTTGTGTATTTCAATCTAGGAGAATTGAACTTATTAAAACTATAATGTGTTGAAGAATATGCATGTTCTATTGATATAAAGAGAAAAGGAAACAACTTGATATAAATGAACTTGGAGAAGCTGACTTAATGTTCATGTAATTCTTATGTAGAATTTACGATACTCTTAATAGAAATTTACTTTCATGTAAGTGCCATAATCCTCTCCAACTGAACAGACTATGTACATAATAAAACCATACATTAGTTGTTTTCTTTTTTTACAATGGTGATTATTGGTATGGGGTTTGTGGAGAGATGCCTGGGATCAGACTTCGGGTCAATTTGATTTCCTTCTATATCTCTCTTTATAAGTCTTCAGGTTTAACTGCAGTGCAGCCCCCTTTCCCATCCACTGGTACCATTTTTAAGTTGGGACTGCATGGATGTATATCCTGTGTAATTGTATCAATACACTAATTGAACAAATGAAGGATTGGTTTCATTGAAAAGATGGGTTTATAGAATGTATGTAAGTGACTATGGAAGGAAATGCTAGCATTCCTTCCAAGGATGCCAATTGGGGAATTTACTTAATAATAGTGCAAATCTATCGGTAAGACAGATAATAGAGAAAATAGTACAGAAAGGAACTTATCATTGTTGCTGTTGCTATGCAGAGGTTCCTAAGAACCTAGGGTCAGGGGTCACAGAGAAAGCAGTTCTAATGTAACGGGAAGAAATTTCTCGATATATTCATATGTTTTCATAACGCTGAACTTAACTGTCTGCTATGTGTTCCCCAAGGTACAGCGGTCTCCTCCACTCCTACTGGCAGATGCTAACTAGCATTCTTTCTTTCTTTACACTAGATTGTGCCTGAGGCACTACCCTTCGGGGTCTCTAGGAGGCAGTACTTCTTAGTTACAGTGGAACACAGCTGTATTTTCCTATGTAACAATAGGATGTGGCTTCCACTAGATCAGCCCAGTGAATTTTCTGGATGTAGCTTCTGGTCTCCTGCCCAGTTATGGCAACTGTTCCTCTTCTCCCCATTCACTGGCCTCTAGATCATCTAAACCATACAACTTACCCAACTAGGCTTTAACATTGGTAAGCATATAAACACCTATAAGCAGAGGACCTTTGAAGTGGATAAGTCTAAGATATCTTGGAATACACAAACATATAAATAAAAGGAAAGCAAACAAAACCTATAGGTTTGTATTTTTCCACTACTATTGTCTAGTGATCTATAAACTGATTTAATTTACATAATCAAGTTTGTTTTCTGTAATTGAAAAGAGGTGTTCCATTGCTTCTTTAATTTTTTTTTGATAGCTACTCATCGTATATTAGTAAAACCCATCAACTTACAGACAGAAACAGAGGCAGACAGACGGGCTAATCTAAGTGGCTAACTTCTGTTATTAATCCAATTCTGTAGTACAAGCAGCAGGAACAAAGATGTTCCTGAAATTCAGAAGACAAAATAAAATCGGTACCAAGTCCCAGCATACCAGCTATCAGTCAGCATCCATGGAAAAGGATCCAGACTTCAGCCATGGTGGAAACATTTTGAAAAAAAAAAAAAAAAGGTCCTACAATCTCGCTATCTGTAAGTTATGCCATCTCCTTCTCCCTACCCATGTCTATGCACCTTCAGGAGAATGCAAGTGCTTAAGGTAAAGTGAAAGATTACAGACATTCAGTGAGGTGATGTTAGTACAGAGGATGGGAAGTGGCTGTGAGAACTGAGCAGGCCGTGCATCGTGCTGTGTGCTGCCTCACATACTTTCTACAATAAAGAAAAGACACAGAAACTACTGCACGGCCAGTCTAGAGAAATCCCCAAACCACAATGGCTGGTTTGCCAGTGCAGGTTTAAGCTGACGAAGTGAATTTACAAACTACATTAATGTCAATAAGTAATATGATAAAAGAATGTGTAGTCAGATGGAAACAAATTTGAATTAATGAACCAGAAAATGTGTCAGGAAAAGCATAATTAATTTTTTAGAGAAAATATGGAAATATAAAGGAAAAACTGAAATTTCTATCATTGTTTGTGAGAGAGAAAGTAAGTGGAGAAAATAAAAATTTAAACACTTTAATAGCTGGCTGTAAAATATACATAACCACCAAAACCAAATTTATAAGACGTAACACAAAATTTCAAGATTGCCAACATACTGAATGTTTCTAAATTACTTCAAAGAGAAAGATAACTGATAGAATATACATACATAGAAAGAGTGTGTAATAAGAAATTAGCCAGTGTAATGACTGATTCAGATCCAGAATCCCTGGAGAGGTTAGCAGGTTGGAGACACCAGAGGAAAGCAGAGGAAAGGAGAGGCTGGCTGGGAGCAAACACTGTTTTTACTAGGGAAAATCAGTCATTCTCTCTACCCAGAACTGATTTTTACACTTAATAATTCATAGGCTTAAATGGTGAAAATGAAGATGGAGAATTATAAACACTGGTTCACGGATCACCATATGTTCCTGTTTGCATATTTTCCTGTTCAAGAAAGCTCTTATGTTTTCCTTCAATGTTTTGAAAGGCATGTGTTTTTTACATCAGTAAAACCACCCCTTAGGACTCTGAAGGACTCTCCTGATGAAATCTAAGAAGTGTCACAGAATGTTGAGAGTCTCTGAAACAACAGGCTATGTCTAAAAATGTTTTTTGTTCACTGGCCCTATGGAGCTCATGGGATTATACATTTTCTTTGATAAGAAAAAAAAAAAAAAAGACCATTGTTTGGGGGTCAATGGTCACATTAGAAATGGTAAAGCAGGAATACAAATATTTGGCCAAACTTCTGAGCCACCCAGTGTGTTGCCTCCACATTTGGTTGCACTTTTGAAAGGTAACATTAGCTAATCTGAACAGTCACTGACACAACACACATGAAGACATTTTTCCATGTGCCTGTTGTTCATCTGTGGACAGTAAAACATCGTTACAATCACTGCTCTGTCTGTGGTTATGCCTAAATACCGAAAGCCTTAAACAGCACAGGATTGAGTTCAATCCTTCCACTACTCACCACTTGAGTCCTTACATAGCCTTCGGAGAGAATAGCCATATTAGAGTTCAAATATCAAAAATTGCAAATAATCATAACTAGCAATCAGAGAAGAGAAGTGAGACCTTGATTCAAATTCAGTTTCTTGAAACGTGGCAATTTTCTTACAACTTAAATCATTCAGATGCTTTTAGACACTACTGTATTGGCCGGCTTTCATATGTGATTGATGTGCTTACATGAGGCATAGTATCCGCGTGCAAGGTGGTGTCCCTCCAGCATCAGTGAAAGGCTGTGAGACTCCATGGGACGCATGGGCTGTCCGACAGCTGGAACTGCCAGAGTATAATTTGGCCATCTGAACTCTTCTTATTACAGAGTAAGTCATAAAGACTGAAGAATATTCCTGACCTCTTTCCCACTAAATTCTTTCTTTCTTCACTTTTACTCTGCCTTAAATTCTCAAAATATCCATATTTTCTCTCAAATTCATATAAACAATATGAGAATAATGAAAATGTCATTTTATTTTTCTTAAGTAATCAGGGTGTTTCTGTGGATTTCTTGATATGAATCTGAGTGAAATTTATTTATTATGAAAAAAACATTGGTTTTGAAATGTACCTTAGGTTTTCATCAATCTAACAGCTGTCTTCAATTTAGGCTAATATATAGAAAGAATTCACTTTATACTTTTTGCTAATTTCTCATGCTGTGTAATACTCTCTAATACTAATTACTATTGATTAGTCATTTTCCATGTTAATTTTTAATATGGGATGATTTCTAATAATTTGAATTTTAATGCCTATATGCAAATCATAAACATACCTAAAACCAGATATAGAATATAGTTACAGAGGCCCTGGAAAGTCTGAATTTTAACACATGGGTACAATTAAAAGATGAAATTTTTATCATTATAAAATACCATGTAAACAATATTTATTAATATGCAAAAGTTATGTTAAAAATTTAAGTGTGTCCTATAGAAATCATATGTGTGCATCATTTCTTTCAACTTCATGAGCTCACATATCAAGGAGAACTGGCATTATTGGCCTTGGATATTTAGAGGAATGAAGTACCAAGAGATAGACAGGTATGCCAGTTTTTATGACGATGACCCAATACGGTAAAAGCAAGTGTTTTTAAAAGCTGGAGAATATTTAAGAGCTCTATCACAGTTCCAAACTCTGTCACCTTTCTTTGCACAGTGTATATTATGGGGCTGAGATAAGGCTCTGAGAAAAATAGTATATTCTATTTCTGTAGAGGATATGAACTAAGTTCCCAACAACCAAGGCTGGCCACTGCTAACCATGTGTAACTCCTGATTGAGGAAAATCTGGTACCTCTGGGTTTAAGAATACTTATATGCCTCACTCAGGATGATATTTTCTAGTTCTATCCATTTCTCTAAGAATTTCATGAATTCATTATTTTTAATAACTGAGTAGTACTCCATTGTGTAAATATACCACATTTTCTGTATCCATTCCTCTGTTGAAGGACATCCGGGTTCTTACCAGCTCCTGGCTATTATAAATATGGCTGCTATGAAGAGAGTGGAGCATGTGTCCTCATTACATGTTGGAGCATCTTCTAGGTATATGCCCAGGAGTAGTATAGCTGGGTCCCGAGTAAGGTAACCCAATTGCAAAAGAAAACACAGGGTATGCACTCACCGATAAGTGGATACTAGCCCCAAAGCTCCAAATAACCTGGATGCAATTCACAGACCACATGAAGCTCAATAAGAACGAAGAACAAAGTATAGGTGCTTCAGTCCTTCTTAGAAAGAGAACAAAATACTCACAGGATTGAATATGGAGATAATGTGTAGAGCAGAGACCGACGGAAAGGCCACCCAGAGACTGTCCCCCCTGGAAATTCATCCCATATACAGTTACTAAACCCAGACACTATTGGAGAATGCCAAGAAGTGCATGCTGAAAGGAGCCAGAAATGACTGTCTCCTGAGAGTCTCTGCCAGAAACTTACAAATACAGAGGCAGAAGCTCACAGTCAATCATTGGACTGAGCACAGGGTCCCTAATAGAAGAGTTAGAGAATGGACTGAAGGGGTTGAAGGGGTTTGCAACCCCATAGAAGGAACAACAATATCAACTAACAAGACCCCCCCCCCCAGAACTCCCAGGGACTAAGTCATCAACAAAGGAGTACACATCGTTCCAACTGCGTATATAGTAGAGGATGGCCTTGTCATGCACCAATTGAAGGAGAGATTCTTGGTCCTATGAAAGCTCAATCGATGCACCAGTGCAGGGGAATAGAGAATGGGGATGTAGGAGTGGGTGGAGGAACACCCTCATTGAAGCAGGGGGAGGGAGGAGGTGACAGGTTATTTCTGGGAGGGAGGGGAACCAGGAAAGGGGATAACATTTGAAATGTAAATAAAGAAAATATCCAACAAAAAAAAGAAAAAGAATACATATGATACATATGAACATATCCGCAGACAAGCACACACATATACAGGTAATTACAAATAAAACTAAAAATTAAATAAAGTATTACACATCTAACATTATGTTACCGAGTCATTTCAGTGGGCTGGACAATCTAAATAATATCTAGAAGAAATTGAAACCCAATCATACACAAAATTCTAAAATCTCAGTCATGTCCTTCAAGAAACCTTCAAAACAAAAGTCTTTTTCTGTCACATTGCCTTGGTCAATGCTGAATGCATGTTCAATCTGACATTTTAATGCTACTTTATTGCTGATGCGTAGGAATTTTATTCTCATTTTGTTACGGCAGGCAAGGGTATGCCACTAGTTAGTATCTCTACATGGTAACATCTAAAAAGTATTGAATACATTTCCAAAAGAAAACTTTTTTGAGATTATAATAAAATTACAATGTTTCTCCTTTCTCTCTCTTTCTCTAGGCCCTACTCCATATAATTCTCTCCATTCTCTTTCAAATCTATGGCCTTTTCTTTCACCTACTGTTATTAATGTCTATGCAATATACATGTACATTCCTAAGTATAGCCCAATCAGTCCTTATAATGTTACTTGACTGTATACTTTCAGGACTGGCCATTTGGCACTGGACAATCGATTGGTGTGCTCTTCCTTGGTGAGACCCACCTCTCCCTGTTTCCAGCTTTCTTCATTTGCCTACAGTTCTTTGTGTACAGCTGAGGGCGCATGGGTTTTTTCCTGTCCCCTTTAGTGTTGCCTCTGTTCTGCTCATGCTTGCTCAGTTGTGGTGATGCTTGATGGGTATGACGGTGTTATAAGACATCTTACAGCAAACTCCTGGATTTCCTGACTCTTGTGATCTTTCTATACCCTCTTCTATATTTTACCCCTATAGCAATGAAATCACTGTTGCTATTGATAATTTTTATATATTATATTTTATATAATTATACTCTATATAACATTTGTTAAATTATAGCATTATATCTATTTTGATATATATTTAATATATTATATTATATTGTAGTATATTATAATAATTATATTTGGTTATATCACATATATTTTATGTATAAGAAAAAGATGATGACTGAAATCAGTTCCTTGGTTGCAGAAAGAGCATTATATTTGCACTAAATATTTTATTTCTTTTAATTCTTGCTAGTTGATCTTTCTCCTATGGAATATGAGTTTTAGTTTTTTTATAAATCAAATAGATTTTAGAATCAAACTATGTAGGGATAAATTATAGAAGCAAAAAAACATTTCAATATGTTTGAAATTCTCTTATAAATCATGCTGTTTATATATAATTTGCCTCAAATAACACATTTTCTTGAGAAGAAAATGGATTTGAAATACTTCCTTCAATTTCTAGATGAAAATACAGTCTTCAATCTCACTTTTTAACCTGACATCCTAGCTTACACTGTTTATAGAAGGCTTGAAATCGACGGCGCTTTGAGTCGTGGGGTGAAGTCACAGAGTTTTCCTATGGATGAAGTCTTCCTTATTGATGTCTAGGCTTTGTACGCTATGTTCCTGACAATCTCTTGGTTCCATCTTAGTTGCCAGAATATTATCTCATCTCATCTCATTACAAAACAAGTTTATAATAATAACAAAGTTTGTAACAATAATAACATAAACTTAATCACAATATTTTAATATATTATTGCAATTTCTCAAGATTATTTTTAGGTATTGTTTGCAGGCATATATGTGTAGAAAGAACATAGCATATACATTGAGTCAATGGCATCACAGGTTCACATACATTATGAATCTTATATTCTCTATTGATACTTTGGAATTGCCTTGATTTTCCCAAGTTCAGGCTCTTTTATTATATACAGGGGAGTTCAAAGTAATACATCATCTGCTGTTTCTTGTACTTTTTATAAGACATTAACTTGTGAGCAAGTATTAAAATACTCTGGCTAGTCATAAATTAAAGAAAATTACTATATCTTACTTAAAATGTCAGAAAATTTAAGATCATAATATGGTTTTATCTAAAATTTAATTGGTAAGGCATAAAAATAGGTAAATATGAAAATGTAATAAAACATTACTTCATATTCTAACTTCATAAGTTGATAAAATAGTTTAAAGATTTACTTAAGTCTCATACCTATTTTAAGTGTGTAAGAAAGCCCTGCTGTAAGAATTTCAGATAAAATAATGGCTACAATACAATGACCTATTTACCAGCCTGACAGAGAAGGAAATCAAACCATGCAAACAGCCTGAAACAAACAAAACAATAGGAAGATGTTTAGGCACTTCAAGTGAAATCAACACAAGAGCTCATCCTCTCCAAATGGTAAACAGCGCTTACTTCTTTGATGGCTGATCTAGTCTGGACCCTAAGTGCAACAGCAAAAATATGGAATGGATTCATAAATGGATCATTTAGCAAGATGCTCTAGGAAAGTGTGCTTGAGCTCCCTTATACTCATACAATGGACTACATTAATAAAGTCCTCATTCATCTCTTTCAGCCAAACAGCCCTTTGAGAACTGATGGGCAGGATATGGTGTCTAGTCACTGGCTAGGATAGAATGAATGGTAACTGAACCACAAAAATGCTTAAATCCTTCACCCTGTCCCCGATAACTACGCGCTAACGGAGTTTAATCGGTTGCAGCTATAGGAAGTGGTCACACTCAAAACCTCTAATTATATAGCTTGAAATGTCCAAATATTATGGCTGAAATTGTACTGAATTGGATTAAAAATACATTCTAAGAAAACATGAATAATATGTCATATGCTATGGTGTAACTTTCAAATCTAGGCAAAATTAGAGCCCGTTTTTAGGTACATTTCACTGGACTCAAGTAGCCAATTAATCTAAAACTTCTCTCCTAAAATGTGTCTCCCTGTTTAAAGATATTCTGTAACATTTGCAAAATGTTTATTGATATCTTCAGGTCTAGTACTTAAAATTTTACAATCTGTAGATGTTGCCATATTGAATATACCAATTAAACGTGTGTTACTAAGCAACTATTCTGAACAAGGTCTCATACAAATGTCCCAAAGGTATAAATAGATCCTAACCTATATAGTTAGGTATAAGTTTAAATTTACAGCTGACTTTGGGAAAAGTGTTATTGACTCTCAAAAATAGAAATATCTCCCTCCACAACAAAGATCAATGAAGTAATAAGGACTATAAAGTAGTTTCTTTTGGGAGAAAGGCTGTATGGTTGAAATTGAAGATAATTTTTGAGCAGGACATATGTCAGTCTCCTTTTTTTCCCCACGAAGTAAGTATGAAATGCTTGAAGTTACTTCATAGACTATTGCACTCTGTGGAAATGCCAATTCTGGTACTTGAAATGATGGGTGATTTTTCAAACCATGAGTCCTCTGCCCTTCATATTTTAGGAAGTATTAATACTTGTTGGGAATCTGTTTGGAGACAGACATTAGATGCACAATGGTTAATCAAGGAGGTTTAGTTTTTGCCCCTCTCCAGTTTTAAATTCAATGGATAAAAAACAGTGGATGCAAGAATCCATGGATGATTACTTCATATTGAGTTACAGCATGCGACTTTGAACTCACACCTTCTAACTAATAATTCATTTTTCACTTTTTTTATAATAAAATTTTCATCCCCCTAAAGATTCTCGAATACCATGCTCTCATTAATAATCACAGAGTGCAGCATACATCTCCAGCTCTTCCGTTTGTCCCTATTAGTCCAGTTTGTATGTTCCACAATCGGTATTCTGAAAAGAACAGTATTTCTCTCTCTGAAGAAGAAGCGTATTAAACTATCAAATTATGCTTCTATGAACTAGACTACCCGAAGGTGCAATATCTTTGATGGTGTCAGGCTGCCCTGGCAAGGGTCCCGAAAGGCAGATGAAGCATGGAAAGAGTATGAGATATGATACATTAAAGATAAGCAGGCCTGTGATGATGGATAGTAAATGCAAGGATTCTTGTAATTCCCGGGAAGGTACTGCAGTGGTTAGAGATTCTGACACAGAAATCACAGAACCAAAGTTAGACCTTGAGCTGAAGGCCTAACACACTGTACAGTATGAGTGAGAAAACAAGGCAGGCCAGTTAAGATGTCACACACTTAGGTATGAATGCTCACGTATCTACATAAGAAGAATCCAAGGGATAGCAGAGATCTGGTCAAGAGTTCCAGAAGAATAAATCCAAGGAAGGGATCAGATCTGCCAAGGACAGGAGTCAACTTGGAATGACAAGAGGATAAGTGAATCTAGGCAAAAAAAGACTTCTCAGTGTCATTCACTGTGGATTGGGGAGATTCGCTATTAAAGCTTAGAAGAACCATTTGGAATATACAGAAGTCAAATTCAAATGTTCTCTTAAAAAATTAACTACAAATTTTATTATCAACAGTAATTTCAATATCTTTAACAACTGCCAGATCATAGAGAAGAAAATTCTTTGGGATTTTGGTTTTATCTGTACTAGGCTCTTTTTTTTTTTTTTTTAATCTTTGATTATTTATACTTAAATCCTGGAAGAACAAAGCTCCATAAATCCTCTGTGAGTAACTGTGGACTGTGGCAGTGTCATTCAGAGATTCAAGAATCTGATAAGGTGAGTGGCTAGCCCATGGCTCTGAAGTCTCTGAATGTCAATAGTGCTATTGTGTGCGTTCTATGTACTGTAGAGTCTGTGAACTGTATCCTCAGTTTTCCGTCAATTTGATCACCTGCAGTAAATGAACACTTACTATGAACATACAGTAATACACCTTCCAATGTATCTCCAAAAGAAGAGATCTAATTTACAATGCTGTGGAGATCATGCAATATTATTGCATTCATAAGCACTTTTTACCCCTCCCCATGGCACCTTCTGAAATAATCTACCTATAAATAGGGAAACATTGAAGAATTTTATCCAAATGCATGTTTTGAGGCAACATGAGAAGGTGTTTGTGAGCATCGTTAGTCATGCTTTCTGTTACAGCAGACATTGTACTGTTTCCAAGCATTGAATCAGAGGCACAGCTCAGATCAGTATTATTCTTAAGCAGGGTGTAGTTATGTTCAGCAACTGCTTCATATGGATCTATGGGGAAAAGAAGGAAGGAAGAAGCCAAAAATGTGAAATGAATGAAATTAGATCACCAGTCAGCTCATAACTTTGTACCATTTGATCAGTTTTCTAATGGCTATAGCTTAATGATTCAATTAGTTTCATGGGACCAAGGATAAGTGCATATTTAATGTCCTGTGTCATATTACTGATGAGAACTTCTCAAGTCTATGTCTAGCTGGAGCTTATGAATAATTAAATACAAAAATATTTTATTTTATAGCTCCTTTATGAGTAGATAGATGAATAGATAATTGTTGGTAGTAAAAAATAAATAAAAGAAAATAAGTACATAGAATTATATTCTGAAATATAATTTTGCTAATTGACTATACTCTTCTTAGAAATGTATTCAGCACATTGAACTTTAATCTCTTGTTTCTAAGATATTATATTGCAGATTCCAGGGGGAAAATAGGAACTTTGAGTATTTCCCATGAACAACTTCCAGAGGCAATGGAATGTAGTTATTAAATACTAGTTTGGAGATCTAATTTATTTGGCTATTATTAAACTGTGTTACCCATGATGTTTTTGCCAGTTAGATCTGGTGCAAATCATGCCATACACCAATAAGAATAGTGCTTCTGATGGTGTTATTTTTGTTTTATTGGTTGCTTTTCTTTTTAATATGCAAAAGGGAGGTTTAATTTTTTTAAGTGTTAAACTCTTTGATATGAATACCTTTCAAAAGCAAGTCAATCTGCACCCAGATTCTGAGGTTTTGCTAACCAACCTTCATGCTGATGTTTTCTTGTGCAGTGACAAGATTAAGGACTGCAGTGGGCACAAGGCACTGGTTAGTGATAGACAGAATGCTGTCTGGGTGTGGGGAACCACTATGGAAAGTTTAATGTACTCCTCAGAAGTGGCGCTTAACTGTGTGTCAACTTTACTGACAGCAAACCATGGTAACATTATCCCTCTGCTGATAAAAGTCTCTTATACTCTGCTGAACTTGGTATACTCAGAAAATTTAAAGTAAACAGAATTATGGCTGCTTAGATACCCCATGTAGGCCAACTGTCAGCAAGTATTTCTAAACAACCTATGAATGGTGTATTAGATTTATGGTGATTGAAAATAAAACTAATACAATTTCTGGCATTTATAAATAAGTGTCAGTATACTTCTTGAATTAAGGGTTCCAGTTTCTGGGACGATGAAGTCTCAGGGGATACCCTCCCCTCTTTCTCAGGAATGGTAGTCGGGCACTTATTAATTCACCTGCTTCCAGAGGTGTCTGAAAATGCATAGTAAAACCTCAAATATATAGCACTTTGTAAAAGGTATGACCAATTCACCTTGTGTATATAATTGATGGATGCTTTATGTACTAATTTTGACATTGATATAAGATCCATGAACACACAGGATTCCTCCCCTTACATCTTTACTGCAAATGGAAATATTGCTACCAAAAGAAAAGCTTGAGTCTGTATTAGAATGATTGATACTTTTGAATATAAATATGGAAACCTCTTCCCCGAAAGGTGGTCTGGCTACATTGGCTGCTGCTATCATTTTTGACAGGTTTTATGAGACCTTCAATCAGTGAGGGACAGTGCTGCAGAGCCACTTCTCATGTACTTGCCAGTCTGACTTCTTGCAGTAATGAACTTCAGGATTACTTTAGTATCAAAAGCCATGAAGCCCAGAGAAAGCATGGTTCTCAAAAGCTACACAAAGGGAATACTGAACTACACTAGTCTTCACACACTCCCAACACATTCATTCTGAGGTAGAAATGCTATAAAAATTGGTTTTGTGACAGAAAAAGAAAAAAAATAAAATGAAAAATATTATGAAGTTTAATTAGACATTACCCTAAGTGTGTTTGTGCATGCGTGCATGTGTGCGTGCGTGCGTGCGTGTGTGTTAGGGAGCAGGGTAACAAAAGATAAAAAAAAAATTGAGGAAGAGGCCTATATTATATTTCTATTCTCAGTTTGGATCATCATTCCAGCCTTGGAATCTATTATAATTTAAGAAAAAATTTCAGGGAAATAGATTCACAAATGGGTATGTAGGCATATTGACAGTGGAAAAAGTTGGCTGGTCAGCTTGCATTCAATGTCAATCTAATAAGGTCTCATAAAGCTGGGCTTTGCATTCATAAAGTTCCACATACTGTCCCTGACTCCCGATCACCTGAACTGGGCTATGAACGGTTAGGAAGATTCATATCGTGGGAATGCCATTTAGTACATAACCTAGGACCAATGACCTGAATCTACTCTACAGCATAGTCCAGGAAATCCCACCAAAACACACTCAGTATTTGCTCTGAGTCTCACAACACAACAACCAGGAAATTAGGTAGGAATATTCCATTGGGTTCAATACTACCATGGCACAAAACAGTCCTGTGGGATACGCTATGTGTTTCTGTAAATTAACATGAATAAATCAGTTCAAATCAACCACTTCATTCTCCTGCCACAGACATTCAGAGGTATGTAATAATGTACAGCTTTCAGAAAGATCCTTTAAGTGATGACAAAAATAACTATTTGATTGCTAGCACTGTTCATACTCAACAGACTACTTTAGTTTTTGAAAAGTATGGTAATATTAAAACTGTGTACTTCTTTCATTTATTCTTGTATTGTTTCTTTCCTTAGATGTATACTGTAACAAATGTACATAGTATACAATATCTACATATAAAATTTTTATTGATTTTTTTAAATAAAGAACATTTTAGAAAGACAGGGATAATTTCAGAGATAATTACATTTAGGAATAAGTGAGTAAAACAACACTTGACTATTGTAATTATAATATCTAGACCCATTCCTATACAGAAATGCATTCTTTTCTCTTAGCAAAACAGTACAGTATCTTGACAATATTTTTGCAGTGCTTATGCTGTCCAAATTGTTGTAGTGAACCTCATAAAACCTTGTTATATGACTATTATGTGTTCTTTATTAAAATGTGTTATTGCCAAATATGTGAATAATTTGTCTGTGTATGAAAGATCATTAATTATTGGATTCCAATTCTTTTCTAGCATATATCTAGCTTCAAGAACTATGTATGTCACTACAGAAAGAAATATTAAGGATTTATTATTAAAAATCTCTTCTCATTTTTATCCAATAAGAAAATAATCACAAGGTACTAACTATTGTGGTTGAACACTGATTCTCAAGCCTGACAAAGCTATGTATGGCGATAATGACTTAATCAGTAAACAAAATATTCATTAATATGTCTTAGATATTAATTTGTGAGTGATTTCCTCATTACATTGAAGAATATGTTTAATTTAAAATAATGAATTAATGAGAGCTAACTATACATATGTCCTCGACTGTCTTATACACATGAAGACAACGGAGTGAATGTAACAGAATTGAATTTTTCCTAGTCAAGAAAAGAGATGGACAGAGAATCACAAATGAGGTATATATTTAAAAATGACAAGGAGTGTAAATAGGGAGATTATGATGAGCCAATAAAGATGAATTTAGGCAGGGATTTGGGGAATAAATAATCATTACGTGGCTTTGTAGAATATACCGAAAGTAGCGAGAGAAAAATGGATATTTCAATAATTAGGAAGAGAAAAAATGTCACAAACTTATAATGATTGGAGCACAGAAAAGAAAGAGGGGCAGAGACAGCATGGTGTACAGTACAAGAAGCTCACTAGACTGTGCTAAGCCTAGGAATTCCTCACTGTCTCCCGGATAAAGGTTAATGTTGTCTCTTACTAGACATAGTTGCAACCTATACGAAATGTAAGTCAATTACTCTTGAAGTTTGTACTATTCTGTGTTAATATTTTTGAGATGGGTAGGTAGCCCCATCCTTCAACTAGGGCCTATGCCTAACCTCTGGATATAGTCTCTCCAGGTTCTATCTCCCCTTTGTTGGGTATTTTAGCTAACAGAGACTGGAGGAAAGGCCATCCAGAGACTGCCCCACCTGAGGATCCATCCCATATACAGACACCAAACCCAGACACTATTGCTGACGCCAAGAAGCACTTGTTATCAGGAGCCTGATATGGCTGTCCCCTGAGAGGTGCTGCCAGAGCCTGACCAATACAGATGTGGATGCTCACAGCCAACCATTGGACTGAGTATCAGGACCCCAGTGGAGGAGGTTAGAAGACAGAAGGAAATGAAGGGAAGGAAGAACAACAATCAACCAACTAGACACTGCAGAGCACCCAGGGATTCAACCACCAACCAAAGAGTGACCCATGACTCCTACTGGGCCCTTAATTCTGTGGAGACTGGATGCCAGAGTTGAGGGGAACGCTAGGGCACTGAGGCAGGACTGAGTATACACGTGGGGGAGCTCTCTCATAGAAGCAGGTGGAGGCAGGATGGGATGGGGGTTTGCGGAGGGGAAACCGGGAAGCGGGGATAACATTTGAAATGTAAATAACAAATAAAAAAGTTAGTATTATACAAAGATATTTTTTCTACATGGATTTATTTCCATATAACTTTGTTCTGTCTGAAAACCACTTCCTATCACTATCTCTCTTCTCTGTTATTTATCAGCAATACAATTTCAGAGCAGGTAAAATTCAGATTGACTGGAAATGGGCCACAACTTGAAACTTTACCCAGTCAAAACTGGGGTCTCATGGCTGGTCTGAATGTTCAGAACATAAATGTAACTTGTGGTTCTGAGAAGTACGGTTATGGTAGAGCATGTGGGAAAAATTTCCTTCCTTCCAAGTTGCAAGTGTAGATGTGATTTTTGGAACTATGGGGACTTTGGATTAATTTAGATAGGCATAGTAGTGAGAGAATGATGTTGAGATTTGGCGACATTTTGACACCCTGTTCACCTCTGCCTTCAGCCTGCCTCTGACCTTCCTTATTGAAGACATAGTAGGGTTGCCTATTAGTTTTACAAAGGTATCATCCTGAAATGAAAGAGACCTTCATTTCATATGCCTTATGCACGTCTCAATGCAAAGCTCTTCTTTATCTGGCCTAGTAAGGATTCCCTTCTATTTCTTAGCAATTCATAATATTTGTTCCCTGGGACTATCCTAACTAAGAAGCATTGAATGGAGGCCTTAAAAAAATATCAGTTCTTAGTTTGCACCTCTGAGGGCAGAATATCTGGAAGCAAGATATTGATTAAGTTGATTCTTCCTGGGGTAGGAGTCTCTACTCTGTCCATGGCCTAAATTAATGTGTACATGTATCAATCTAACATCCAATTCTACCACGTGGAATCTCCCTGGATCTCCATATTTCAAATGGCTTTCTTACAAAAACTAGAGTGTTTAATTTAAATACCAGTCTAAACTATTTTAACTCATTTTATCTGTACCCATAATGACTCTAATTCCAAGCAAGGTCAGATTTGAAGTCACTGTCTGTTAGGAGTTCAGTATAGTTTTTAGGCAACATAGATTAACTCATTATACTTAACATATTTAATATATGAGCTACACTCTCATTATTTTATTTTTTTAACTATTTCCACATAAATGATATATAGCTTAGATCTACTCTCTGTAATTTCCCTAGGTAAACCTAATTATTCATCTAATCTCTTCAGAAAAAACCCACAAAATTAATATTTTAAAATTTTGAGTACTTCAAATTACTTTAATTACATTTGACAAAAATAATGCCTTTATAACAATTCTCCTCTTGAGACTGAAAAAAAATAATGTTATAGAATTGTGATATTTTATATTTTAAACACATTCTATGCATATATTGTATAGATAAGTATAATGAATTTGTAATAATTAAATTCAATGTACAAATTGTTTTCAAAAAAATTTGTAAATCATTTATGACTAAATAGTTTTTACAGCTTATGTATTTGTTTTACTTATGTTTCAAGAATCTGATAACTATAAATTATACATCGTAGAGTAAAATGGATCAAATAATGATCGGTAGTAAGCAGAATTCATAATGGATATTCTTTAATGATCCTAATATTATCGTGGATTCTACTTTGGTATTTTGCCCTATTGTATCTTGATATATACCATATCTGAAGGCCTCTGTTGTCCTTATATACACATTAGAACTTTCTTACTTAAATGTTCCCTCAAGGACATTTCCACCTTGAGATGCAAAATGAAAAAGCTTTTAGAAATAAACATAGGTCTCCCATTAAACAAGCAAGCTAAGCCACAGTCCAGAACAGAACAATACTGTATTAACCAGAAACCAGTGCAGCAAACATGAACACCAGCATTTATTTCATTTATTCCTTTACATTTCAAAAAGCTCTCTTTCCTTCTTTCCTGCAGTGTATCACAACTCCCTAAGAAAACGGAAAACCAAGTAACTCAAAATTGTGGAAAATGGTTCACTGACTACTGAGTCAATGAGACAGTTCTTCCACTATAAAACTTGGGAGTCAGTTTTTCTCTTCAGTTTGTATGTCTGTAAGATTACATTAGAATTATCAATTACAATCAAGAACATAGACATCTATACAAATGTGGTTTCCACTACACCTTATCCTAGGATGAAAAAGTAACTCCCCAGATTAATGAGAGATTGGTTATGTACTAAATGATGTGATAGTCTAAATTATAAGCATATGGACATTTTATTAGTAATCAAAATTAGTTAATATGAAAAGCCAGGCAAAGTGGCCCACATCTGTAAGCTCAGGTATCAAGAGGCTAAAGCAGGAGGATTGCAAGTTTGAAGCCAAGCTGAGCTACAAACCAGACTTTTTCTCAAATACCAATTTCAGGCAGGATTCGGACAACAGACATCCTCCAGTGGACATGAGTCACTTTGGATAGGTGGCATACTCAGCTGTCAGTAATACAAATAAAGGTAAACCACCAAAAGCATCCACCTGTTATTCGTTTCAGTTGAATTCAATTTATTCTAAAAACAGCAATGAGATCTTTCCTTAATGTTTTCAGCTTTTCAGTAGGGAATAGAGGTCAAAATCAATGTAATTGACCAGGTAAAACTTATGTTACATAAGATTATCTCCAGAATGTCCTGGAGTGTTTATTAAGTTTCAACCTGGGGCCAGGAATAAATCCCATCAGACAGAAGTACTTGTCAGAGTTTCCTTATTTCCTGAGTTTGGTCTCCATTCCTGGGATTTATGTAAAAATATTGGATATGTTGGCAGATATCTTAATGCCAGCATTCTTAGAAGGAGAAAAAAATGGCATAATCATCCCAAAGACGATAGGCTAAGCAGTCTAGGGAGTTCTATAAAGCAAATACCAAGAATGGCCCTATTTCAACCAAGGTAAAAAGAGAGATCCAACTATCAAATATTGTCTCATATCCACACATTCACACTTACATACATGTATCACACACAGAAAGACAATATATATATATATATATATATATGTATGTATTTATACACATACATACATATATACATACATATATAAATACAAATTTCCAAGTCATAAATATAAATGGGCTAGAGTCAGCACTCTTCTTTACCCTTGACTGAGGAAAGAATAAATTCCCATCAGTTAAACATAGTCACTCAGGTGTGGTTAAAGACAAGGGTCTTTTGCAAACATTAGTAAATAAATCAATTTCTTAACCAAAATTTATGATCATGTATTTGCTGTTTCTTTCAGTGAGAAACTCTATAGTGCAATATCTTAATATGAAACTAATATTAATAGTTTCATATTAACTAATAAATTGACATTATATAAAGATGAGTTTCTAGAAATATTTCTAATGATATAAAATAAATTTCCTATTTAGGCAAACATATTTGTTCATCAATATTTTACAAACTCCTTGACATCAAATTACTGAATACTGGAAAAAGTATTCTGACACAGTTCTGTGGTAGTCAAATACTTTAATTTGTCAGGGAGGGTAATTGTCTTATATTACTGACAATTACCACCACTACGAAGTAAATTTAGGGCTGGAGAGTTAGCTTAGTGGCTAAAAGTAATGGTTCATCTTGTTGAGAACACAGGTTTAGTTTTGAAGACCAACATGATGATTCATAACCGTCCCTAGCTCCAGTCCTAGAGAATCTTGACACTCTCTTCTAACTTCCAAGGGCACCAAGCCTTCACATGGTACACACAGACACGTTCAGGCAAAATATCACATACATAAAATAAAAATAAATACATTTTTAAATATTTTCAGAGAAGGAAACGTTATTAACCTTTCATACCCAGGGTATAGTCATTGCTTTAACTTCTTCCAATATATAAAATGTTTAATTTTAAGACTGCCAAAATACTTCCATACCAGGCCTATGAAATTACCATGTGTTCTTAGGATTCAGGATCAAATCTTGTTTATCATGCTTTATACTTTATTAGCAATAGAATTCATGGCTCATGGTTATTGTATATATTCACACACATGTGCACACACACACACACACACACACACACACACACGTGTGCCCACTGAATGGGGATTTTTCTTCATTTGGACAAAACTGTTACAATTAATAAGTACTACAATTACTAGATAGAGATGAACACCAAACAAACAAACAAACAAAACAACAACAACAAAAAAACTTGTTCTTTCCTCTAGTCTCATTTTATTCTCTTAAACAGTAGCTCCCAGAGAAAGCTTCTTGGTATAGTTTCATCACCAGAATCTAAGCAATTGTTCAAAATATGTCATTGGGCTCTAAACTCTGAATCAGAACTCTGACCATGAAGCCCAACAAGGTAAGTTTTTCAGGTGGTTCTGAAGCAGCTAAAAGTTTAATCCCTGTTGCTATGAGAAGCCACAGTAGCATTGGTACCTGGTCACTGTCAGATAATTTTGCATTTTACATGAATATCATGCCCTCAAGTTTGTTTAACTTGCAAAACACACTTAGAGAATAAAAGAAGTATACATTATGTTTGAAATGAAACAAAGAAACCATAAAATACTTCCTTTTAATGTCTGCACTAGGTGGATTCAGTTTGCTGACTTCTAGATTAACCGTCGAGAAACTATTTAGAAGGGACAGAGGGTCACTGCCAGTTGACTATCACCATTTATTGAAGATGTTTTTTTTTTTTCCATTGTATATTTTTGGCTTCCTTGTCAAAGATCAAGTGTTCATAAGTTTGTGGATTTATTTCTGGATATTCAATTCTATTCAACTGATTGACCTGTCTGTCTCTGTACTAATACCATGCAGTTTTTATCACTATTGCTCTGTAGTACAGCTTGAGGTTTGTGATGATGATTTCCCCAGAAGTTCTACTCCCCCTCCCAAAAGGCCTAGGGCTATGTGGTTTTAGTGCAGAATTCTACCAGACCTTCAAAGAAGAGCTGATACAAACACTCCTCAAACTATTCCATATAATAGAAACAGAAGGAACACTACTTAATTCGTTTTATGAAGCCATAGGTATTCTGAAACCTAAACCACACAAAGACCAACAAAGAAAGAGACTTAAGACCAATTTTGCTTATGAATATCAATGCAAAGGACTCATTAAAATACTAACAAACCGAATCCAAGGATATATCAAAACCGTCATTCACCACGATCAAGTAGGCTTCATTCAGGGATGTAGGGATGATTCAATATATAAAATGCTATTAACATAGTCCACTACATAAACAAACTTTAAAAAAATACTACATGATCATCTCATTAGATATAGAAAAGGAGTTTGAGTAAATACAACAACCTTTCATCTTAAACGTATTAGAGAGATCAGGAATTCAATGCCCAATCCTAAACATAATAAAAGCAATATACAACAAACCAACAGCCAATATCAAATTAAATGGATATATAGTTGAAGCAATAACACTAAAATCAGGGACAAGACAAGGCTGCCCACTCTCTCTGTATCTATTCAATACAGTATTCAAAATTCTAGCTAGAGAAATAAGACAACAAAAGGAGATCAAGGGCATATGAATGGGAAAAGAAGAAGACAAGGTGTCACTACTTGCAGTTGGTAGGATAGTATATATAAGAGATACCAAAAATTCTACCAGAGAGTGTCTACAGCTGATAAACAACTTCACCAAAGTGGCTGGCTATAAAATTAACTCAAACAAACCAACAGCCTTCCTTTATACAAATGATAAATGGGCTAAGAAAGAGAATAGGGAAACAACACCCTTTACAATAGTCACAAATAATATAAAATATTCATGATGTAACTCAGCACACAGGTGAAGGATCTATATGACGAGAACTGCAAGTCTTTCAAGAAAGAAACTGAAGAAGACCTCAGACGATGGAATCATCGCCCATGCTCGTGGAGTTGTAGGATTGACACAGTAAAAATGGCCATCCTACCAAAAGCAATCTACAGATTCCACACAATCCTGATCAAAATTCCAACATAATTCTTCACAAACATGGAAAAAGCAATGTTCAATTTCACACCAAAGATAGTGAAACTAACAATTTTTTAAATCACAGAAACAAAGTTAATTAGGCACTTGTAGGACTTGAGAGAGGGAACACAGCAATGAAGAGTACATAATTTCTCCCATAGATTAATTACAAAATCTAGGTTTCTATCAGTAATGTGCTAGGTATAATGTTAATCATCTTTTCAATTGTGATAGAGTTGAATCAAAATTTATAGTGATGAAACTATGCCAAGACTCAAATTAGCAGTCTCAGGAATTTGGATTTCTACACAACTTACACCCACATAGGAATGCCAAAGTCAGACATTTATGGGAACAGAAATAAAAGGCTTCACAAAACATGTACAAATGAGATTTGAGTGTTGTTAAATGTTAAACGTGAACAGTAATAACAATTTCATGAAAGAACTTTTCAATATCGTAGAAATTGCATGCCATCTTTTCATGTAAATATCTATTAAAAAGATTTGGTGGTGGCTGTTAAAAGCTCAAGGGCCCTGCACACTTAGCAGGAAGAGGGTACAAATTCTTTCTCTCCAATTGCTTTTTTTCCATATATTTCCACTCATGGGAGATTATGTTCTGAAAATAAAAAAGCAAAAACAAAATAGAAGACAAAAAAGTCTTTTCCTAGGAATAAATGGTCTAGAAGCATGTGGAACATTGTCCTAAAATTCCTCAGAAAAACAGAAATCTCTATAATTCTGAACAAAAGACAGTGAGTGATTTTGTATAATGTTCATTTCACAAAGATTATTGACTAAGCATTTGCTAAATTCTGAAATGTAATTGTTTATGAATTCTTGACTTCAAAAAAGCTTCTCATAGATATGGAAACAAGAAAAGGTTGTATCAGAACACCAGGCAGTAAAGAAAGACAACTTAACACTCAAACACTCTGTGTGTGGCATCACAGATTGTGCGAGTCGAAATGGCAGGGAAAATCGAGGACATTGTAAAGTTTGCTAGGAGTGCTCTCTAATATGATGCCTTCAGGATGGGTTCTGGGAGCATCTCTGGAAAAGGAAAAGAGACATTCCAGCAATGACCACATTTAAGGAGAGATAAAGAGGCCATCACACACAGAGGCCTGGTCAGCTTGAAGTACAGATTTTCCTCTCAGAGTGTTTAAGGACATTATACCACCTGTCACATCACAACCATGATAAATACTTCAAACTGTATTGGAAACTTGGGCAATTACTTTTAGCCTAATTCCATTGAAACATATAACTTAATTATCAGGATTTTGAGACATTCTGAAGATGTCTCATGGAATAATATTATTTCCAAATAGTTCAAAAGAATTCTTTAAGCTCAAAGTAAAAAAAAAATGTTTTAATAATATATTTTATATAACTTTGAATGCATTGTTAGCATGGTGACTTCCAATTATGCACAGGGGGGATTCAATCGATAGATATGTACTCTATAAGTGTCAACACAATGCAGTGTTCATCTGGCATATTTCCTGACATGGGACTGGTTTTAGATATCCAGGTTTCCCAAATTTAGTCATCTTCTCTCTTCTATGTCTTTTTGTAGTTTGCACTTAAATATACTAAATATAATCTAGAATATGTATCTATTAAGTTAATGAATACTTACTGATTGCCAAGAATGATGTCTTGTATTTTATATTCAATGAGATATGAAATCGGAAACATCTTCACAAGGAGAGGCACATTCAGAACAAGGCGAGACAGAAATTCACAAAAAGCATAAGAAACCATGACTTGGTGATCAGCATCACGAGCAGACACGTAGAGCTGAAAGGCAGTCAAGAAACTCACCCCGCCAGGGTAGAAAAGATTCTGACTGACTTGAACTGACTGCATTTGTTGTTTGACCAAGAACAGATCATTAGCCTCCTCTTTTCCAGTTCCAACTTGGAAGTTCTAGATGCTTTCCTTCTTCGGTCTTACAGATGGTAAATGTCCTAACATAGACAGGACTTAGATCCAAAGCAAGCACAGTGAAAACACCAAAATAGCCTTTGGTAGCATTATAATTCCTATAACAAACATCTTTACTAAAGTCAAGCGGTACCTTAGCCACAAGAAGCACCAATTCCAAACAGGTTACCTTGTCAACCTTTTCCACATGCTGTTGGAGAGAGACTCTGATACAAAAATTTATTATTATCACTGTCTTGTATACTCTTTCTTTCTTTCTTTCTTTCTTTCTTTCTCTCTCTCTCTCTCTCTCTCTCTCTCTCTCTCTCTCTCTCTCTCTCTCTCTCTCTCTCTCTTTCTTTCTTTCTTTCTTTCTTTCTCTCTCTCTCTCTCTCTCTCTCTCTCTCTCTCTCTCTCTCTCTCTCTTTCTTTCTTTCTTTCTTTTTTTTCTAAGACAGGATTTCTCTGTATAGAACTCAGAAATCCACCTGCCTCTGCCTCCCAAGTGCTGGGATTAAAGGCGCATGCCACCACTGCCCAGCTTGTATATTATGTCTTAAAGACAGTTAAAAACTAACTTGAAAATGAATGCCTTTAAAAAATGCTTTATAGATAAGCATATGGTTTTTGTTTTTTTTTTTCATTTTTTGTATAGTGGAGTATTTTTTCCTTCATTTTTTGATCAAAATGTATCATGTATTTGTATGAAATTATCAAAAATTATCAAAAATATGTTAAAGAAAAAATAAAATAAATACTTTATAACCACAAATGTTTATAGTCTGAATAAAAAAGAAATATTTCTGTTCACATTTAGTCAGACCTCATTGAGGAAGAGTGAATGGCCCCATGATGACTTCACTGAAAACTCCCCCAGAGAAATAACATGAGCAATTAAAGGAAGGAAAGTTAGTCCATTGTTTCTAACTTCATGTTAATTACTAGCTGCCTGCTTCTTCCACAGCTGGGTTAGAACCCTCTCTTTGCTGCTTTTGATCATCTTAGAATTTACTGGAAGGAAGTCAGACTAGTTTATTGTGCTTGTTTACAGTCTCCACTCTGTATTTGGGTGGTTAATTAAAGAGGTTGTAGGACTTAAAAGAGAGTCTAATAAAATGCACAGCAGGTATGATACCAGGAGGCTCCTAGTTATCAATATCTGCAAATGAAATCATTTCTCACTAAGTTCTTGAATCCATATAAGCAGTAGAGGACTTGGGCTGTATAATTATCTTTTTGGTGCCTAAATCTCATTCCTTGAAGCCTGTGGGAAATGCTAATGAAGTTTAACAGGACTACTTGATTCTCATGAGCATAGCATTTGCTCAGGGCGGTCAAGATTGTGGAACAGTAATTCGAGCTAAGATCGTGGAGCTTGAAACCAAGTTCCATTTTTCAGCCACGGATTCTTTGCCAGTGGTTTGGCTAATTTAAAAACTTAAAGCTGGAGTATTTTTCTTTTATGAAGAATAATCAAAGAAACAAGCTCCCTTACATACTTGTACACACACAATACCAGTCTAGTAAAGAGTATTTTACTGCAAGCCACTTTCCATCATCTCTATTTCTACTTTCCTTAAGTGCACAATGATACAGGTTGATTTTAAAAAATGAGGGAATTATAATGTAATTAATATGACTTTCACATGAAAATACAAAATGATAATTATGAATTAGGTTAGTGCTTATAAAATAAAATCTCTGCTCTTTCAGTTCTGGAAGAAAACTGCATTAGGAATTCCATACATCACATGGGGCAAAAAAAGTTAAAAAGACAATCAAGAACAAAGGAGGAAAGAACATTTGTGATGGAAAAGTAAACAGGGTGGGATGGCACTTCATGATCATTTCCTTACAGTTAGCCTATGATTCATCTCGAGTTACAATGGGGAAGATGGGTTGGATCAGTTTCAAGACAGTGAACTTTAATGAGTGT
>JADRCD010230049.1:0-49764 GCA_019843815.1 Montemys delectorum | reverse complement strand
ACCCCAATATCTTGCAAATAAGTCACCGTTGAAGATCACAAGTTTTGTTAGGTGAGAAATAATGATGATTGCCTTCGTCCTCTGGTAGCATGCAGAGTACTTTCCAGCACTGAACTGGCTGGTTTTGTGTGTCAACTTGACACAAGCTAGAGTTACCACAGAGAAAAGAGACTCCCTTGAGGAAATGTTTCCATGAGATCCAGCTGTAAGGCATTTTCTTAATTAGTGATCAAGGGCCGAGGGGAGGACCCAGCCCATTGTGGGTGGTGCCATCCCTGGGCTGGTAGTCCTAGGTTCTATAAGAAAGCAAGCTGAGCAAGCCAGGGGAAGCAATCCAGTAAGTAGCACCCCTCCATGCTCTCTGCATCAGCTCCTGCCTCCAAGTTCCTGCCCTGTGTGAGTTCCAATCCCAACTTTCTTTGGTGATGAACAGCAGTGTGGAAGTGTAAGCTGAATAAACCCTTTCCTCCCCAACTTGCTTCTTGGTCATGATGCTTTGTGCAGGAACACAAACCCTAAGACAAGCACCAATAATGCTAAGTCCATAAGAGTGAAGCTGCTAGTTAGCTACCACCTTGCATTCTCTGTGTTCAATTACACAGGCAAGTGTTGACTTCAGCAATAGGATCTTTCCTTCATGTTGTAGACAGCAACCAATAGCTTTGGTAATACACTGTAACGTTTGAGGGTTTCCTTGGGGCTCCTTTGGCTAACAACTTAACAAGCTGTAACCTGCTCTTGGCACTGGAGGTTTTATTTGGTGGCATAAAATGTCTAGTTGGGACATTGTCTCTTCTGCTATTTGATGACTCTATTTAGAATCCTTTTATATGTGCTTATATTTTAGGATGATGCTTCTACAGTAGTAGGCTTCCATATGGTTTTCCTAATGGCCTTTACTGTTAGCTGTTTCTCCCTATGGTCTCTGAGTTCCTTTCCTCTCCCATCTCCCTCAGGATTTGGTCCTCCTATTCTCCTTTCATCATTGCCATGTCACAGAAGTATGTTCTATTTTCTCCTCTCTAGTACCTTATTAGGTACCTAACCCATAGGGCTATTTGAATTGTAGCAGACATATTGAATGCCTAAAAGCTAACATCCACATAAAAAGTAAACAAACAATATTTGTGGTTTGGGGTCTGCATTACATCACCAAGAAAGATTTCTTCCCTCATTACATTCATTTACGTTTGAATTTCATGATTTCATTTCTTAATAATATTTTATTATTGCATCATTCTATATATGTACCGCATTTTCTTTATTCATTCTTCTATTGACAGACTTCTAAGCAGTTTCTGCTTTCTAGCTATTATGAATACAACAACACTGAACATGTTTGAGCTAGTGTCTCTGTAGTAGGATGTAGAATCCTTGCGGTATATGCCCAAGAGTAATATAAGCTTGATCTTGAGATAAATGAATACCCAGTTTCCGGAGGAACAGTCCCATTGATTTCCATAGTGGTTGTGGTGGTTTGTGTTAGCATCCAAAGCCTGTGGCGACTCATGGGCAGGTCTCAGATACCTGTTGCCAGAGCAACAGCCACCATATTCCCAGAATCCATTGGGTTCACCTCCCACCTTTACCTGGGCCATATGTCACCACTCATATAAATACGGGGAACATTCCTTTTTCTCTCTCTCTCTCCCCCCTCTCTCTTTCCGAGCTACTGCCCCCTCTCTCCCTCTCAATTAAACCTCTTACACGTAGAACTGTTTGGGCCTAGTGTGTGATGCTTTCTGACAAGGTCGCTGCCAAGCCCATCAGTTTGAATAAGAATGGTCCCCATAGGCTCATGCATTTGAATGTTTATTCACCGTGGAATGACATTATTTGAAAAAGATTAGAGGTGTGGCTTTGTTGGAGGAAGTCTCATTGTGGGTGGGCTTTGACATTTCAAAGCCCATGCTAGGCTCAGGGTCTCAGAGTCTCAAGGTATCTGTTTCTGTCTCTGTCTCTGTCTCTGTCTCTTTGTCTCTCTCTGCCTCTCTCTCTCTGTGTCTCTGTCTCTCTCTGTCTCTGTTTCTGTCTCTGTCTCTCTCTCTCTCTCTCTGTGTCTCTCTCTGTGTCTCTCTCTCTCTCTCTCTCTCTCTCTCTCTCTCTCTCTCTCTCTCTCCCCTCACATAAGGATATAGCTCTCAGCTACTGTTCCAACACCGGCCTGCATGCAACCAAGTGTTCTTCCATGATAATGATAGGCTTAACCTCTGAAACTGAAAGCTCCCAATGAATTGCTTTCTCTCACAATAGTTGCCTTGCTCATAATGTCTCTTCATATCAATAGAGCAAAGACTAAGACAGTGCTCTAAGAGTTTGCACCTCCGTTAACAATGAACTAATGTTCCCTTTATCCCACATCCTCCACAGCATGAGCTGTCATTTGTTTTATTGATCTTGACCATCCTGACTGGTATAAAATGAAATCTCAAAGTAGTTTTGATTTGCATTTCCCTGATGTTCAACTAACCATGTTAAACATTTCTTTAGGATGTCTCAGCCATTTATGTCTCATCTTTTGAGAATTTGCTACTTGGTTTGTGCATCATTTTTAACTGGATTATTTGTTTTGTTGATGATGATTTTTTAAAAGTTCTTTATATATTTTAGATCCTGCCTATCAACTCTTTTCCCATTTTGTAGCCTGCTGCTTTGCTGAGTGATGGTGGATTTGGCAGAACATATGCTTTGCAGTTTCACAAGGTCCCATTTAATAATTGATGATTTTAGTGTTTAGACTATCAGTGTCTGTTCAGAATGTCCTTTTCTGTAACAATGGGTTTGAGCTTATTCCCCTCTTTCATGTCTATCAGACTCAGAGTATCTGGTTATGTTGAGGGTGTGCTTGCTAATGGGATGCGGTTTAAGCCTTACTTTATGATCATTTGGACACTCCGTGGACAAGGCTCTCCCATGAGAAGCTAGAGGGGAAACGGATTTTTATTTGTAACTTATATGTAAGCTAGAATCACTGTGTGTAGAACTCTCTAGCCATTCGCTTTCAGTATAGGAAAGAAGGAGAAGTGAAGTGGATTCAGTGCTTTAAAGCCAAACATTTGAGAATCAGCTACGAAGTGACGCTTTGCAGTATTTTGCCCCTTCTTGCCTAGGACAGTGGCAGTCAGCTGTAACTGGGGTGAATTTCTAGCAGAAGCCGTTCTGCATCTGTTCACAGATGTTTCTATGAGCTAAGAAATATGCCATTCTATTGTTGTATAGAACATGATAATATATGAACAGAAATTGGAATCATGAGGAAGAACTGGCCTTTCATTTTGTAGCTGTAACTAATATTAATTTTAGAAAATAGCCAGTCTTTTGAAGACTGTCTCACACATGTACAAACTCCCCACAAGTTAATTTTAAGTTTTACCATTGCTGACAAGCACCAGCATTTGTTGAAATGGCCAACCTGTGCTGAAACCCAGCACAGAAGAATATTCAAGAACACTGGCTACAGGCCCCTACTCCTGAACAGTTCTGAGGAGTTAAGATTTATCCAGCTTTTGTGAAAATGTCCTACAATTTTAATGAGGTACAGCTGACTTAAAGCTATCGAGGAGTATTTATTTTCTCCTTCAAACAACTCTAGCAGAGAGGCAGGGAGGGACAATAGAATATGTGGCATTATGTATAATTAGACCTATGTTGGTGTCTTTATTCTGTCACATATTTTGGAGAAAAATACCCCATATCTTCACATGCAGTATGTACTCATTTATAAAATGAAAAAATAATATCTATCCAGCCTACTTTCTATTACTACTAATGGACAAAAAGCACAAAACTGATTATAACTGAGTTTCTCAAACTGAGTCTGTACTCACGCCTCTTTTAGTTAACACTGCATAAATCATTGTGAAAGTGGGAAAATAACTTACAGTATTTTAAAAGGCAACTGGTTAACATTTTGATATCTGCAAGAGTTGGGTGGTCTGGGTTAATAAAAGAACTCCAGCTTTCATAAAGTTCAAGGCATTTGGAAGTAGACAGAAAATCCACACTTGTAACTTAAGACCCAAGAAAATGGAAAATATAACAAAGCAATCAAACTACATTCAAGTTCCATGTGTCTCTGAATAGAAGAAAAAGAGATTGTAATGTGTGAGACATGAATTGAAAGGTCTTGGACCACATCGGCATCTACTTTGACTTATAGACTCATTGACATCACAATTACCAAAAGGCTTGAATGAATCACATCTAAGTTGCTGACAAGAATCCCATCAACATCCTAACTGAAATGATTAGTATTACAGTCACAATCATGCTGAGAAAGCAACATCACCACATAGTATAATAAACAGCATCCTTAAATGGCAGAAAGAGTTGTCTAGACAATAAAAGAATTTTGTATCTCTGACCATCAGCATGTCCTACTGAAACTCATAAAAGTTACTCAGCTTAGCATCTTCCTTAGAGAGAAGGCCGCACAGCATGAGAAGTCAGAATTTAACACCCAAATCTAGAAATAACACTTTCAGCACTTGATATTTATACACTTGCTATATTGGAGAAAAAATGGCATTCTGAAGTAACCACAATAAAGTTACATTTAAATGTAATTAAATATTTAATTTAGACTTGCTCTTTTAACTATCTTATATATTTTGGAAACTTTAAGTGCACTCGAACATTTTTGTAGTCATAATTATGTTTTCTACCTGTATAAGGATGGGTTTCTTTGTAAACACAGCATCAAACATACCTAATTTCCTCAGTCAGAATTCATTAAGGAATTATGCTTTTTAAGTTTATAACTTGGGATCCCAAATCAAAAGACTTGTAAGACTGAGTGAAGAGAATTGCTGTCGATAAGTAGAGTAATCAGCTCATAAGTGAAATATGGACACAGAAGGAAGGAGGGGCTCCCGACTTAGCACAGGGATGTTACTGTAGAGATGTGCCAATGCATGAAAAGGTGTCTGCCGTTAACTTTGAAAAGCTTAACAACTGTGCTCAAGAAAATTATTCTGTCAACTCAGCGAGCTGGACACATGTAACAGTGAAATCTACCTTCAAGTTTATATCATCACCCTCCTATTGTGCTTCTTCTGTGGATGAGTTCCTAATCCACTCACAGTTCTAATCACAAATAGTTCAATAGCTTTACTTTACTCCCTTCAATAAAGAACTCGGCCCTGTCTGAAGCACTCTAGTCTTCAGTAATTTTATCACCCCAATTCCATTTGTGTCAAAAGCTTGTGCTAAGGCATCCCAGTTATATGTTGGAAACTTAATCATTTGTGTCACAGTGTGCGGTTTGACTATGAGATATGTCACCTCCGTGAAAGAGGCAATGTCATTGGAAAAATGCTTGCTAGAGGGAGAAGTTTGGCCCCTTCTAGGCCACCCCATCATTCTCCATGGGAATTCATAGAATTCTATCTTCTAGAAAACATGATGTTCAAGTCACCATCTTGGCAGTAGATGGTGCTTTGTCTCTGAATTCTTCTAAAAGCCTAAGGCATACACCAAGTTCTCTCTTCAGCCCAGTAAACAAACATCCAAGTCTTCAACTACCTTTATTGGACAACTGTGCTGGGATGGCATTTTTTTTTTATCTGCAAAGAGAAGAAAAAGGAGGAGCAGGGCAGTGACCACACCCCATGCCCCTTCCTATTTTCTCCTAAGCAGTTTTCCCTGATGCTGTCCTTGATGGTGTCTTGCCATGAAGCTCTGGCTAGCTTTGAGCACACTATGTAGCTCAAGCTATTCTCAAACTTCTGTGATTGTCTTACCCCAGCCTCTCAAGGGCTGTGCATGCAGGAATGCACCATAACACCTGACTCCTTTACAATCTTTTGGTTGCTTCTTCATCTTGCTATTGGTCATGTCTGTGCTTTCATTTGGGGAATCTAAGCTTATGATTCTCATTTAAATAGTGTGTTATGCAGCCATTATAGAATGTTTTGCCCTGGTAATGCACCCTTGGATGATGTTTTCTGAACGACTTTAGTGTCAATAGGAATTATCTCCCAAGGGAAGAAGGTTGCATACTTATGGGTTGTCTGAAATGCGGATTGTCTGAGATGGAAACTGATACTATGTTTTTTCCTTAAAGTCAAAGGAGCGAGTGATTTTTGGCTCCGTCCATACACAGACACTTAGGAGAAATCCAGGACAAAGAAAAAGATGAACAAACCATCAATCTGAGCAAGGCACTGAGATGACCCATGGGATGTTCCAATGTGTGATGATGGAAAATGTATTTTCTATAAGATAGGTATGCTGTCATTCACTGTCTCACTTACAATCTACAAGCTAATTCTTAAGTTTGTTTGACAAAAACAAAACAGAACAGAGCCCATATCTTTGATATCTGTACATTTTACTTATGAATATAATAAATTAAAGTAAACATAGAGTACGTAGGGTTTTGACTGATAAAGCATGGAGACATCCACTTCAGTCTTTCCAAGTCTCTTGAGATGTGACGACTACTTTGAACAGTTTGTGGCTTTAGTATTTCTTTATCACAAGCCCCTCATTTTACCTCTTTGGAACTTTTGGGATCTCAGCTATGTTACTTCTTGCCTCAGTTTGTCTTCTCTAGGAAAACTTCTATCGCTGGGGCTTGTGTGCCTTGCATAATTAATCTACAGAAAGCAATGTGTGCACTGTGTGTGTGATTCTTCGTTGCTCAGTCTTTATTCTTTCAAATGTCATTTTAAAATTTGTCTCATATGTACAACCACAAATTTTGTATCTAGCTTTCCCGCCCGCTTGCAGGCGTCTTCATGTGATTTCACTTTTCCCTGTTTTCAGGAGTAAGATGCTGCTACTGGACACTGAAAGACTTTGCATCTTCCCCCTGGGCTGTGCGTTCCCACATGGAAAACCTCCTTCCAGGGACATCCACTGGTTCTTCTGACCCCTTGCTACAATTCAGACCAGATGCTTTCCTGGCTCTGGAGTCTGTCACAGTTTCCTACATTCCTCAGGCTTCTCTTTGATCTCTCTTTATTCTTGCTGGTGTAAATCCTCAAATAACTTCCTCTGAACGGTACGTGAAAGACCAATTTTCTTAATCTTTGAATGCCTTCGAAACCTTATTATTTAGCATCATGGACCAGTAATCAGATTCCTAGCAAGGCTGTTTAAATGAGCTAGCTCATTTCAAAACCCGTAGGAAGGAAGCACACAGCTGAGCAATAGTCAAGACAATCTTGAGAAAGGAAAAGTCAAAGAGCTAACACAACACAACTTCAAGCCTGGATTTAAAGCTAAATGGTATTGAGGAAAGAGGTATACTGCTGAAAATATAATTGGTTGCATATCTGTATCATTTCTTTGGAGTCTGTGGACCATCCCCAGACATGAGTTTGCAATAATACAAATGTTTGGAGATTCACCTTGGGGCCATGTCCCACCTAGTCCACTGTAGTGGCTATTCCTGGTTGTCAACTTGACTACGTCTGAAATGAATTGCAATCCAGAATTAGAAAGCTCACCTGTGGCCCTAATCCGGAGGCTGAGAGATACAAGTTTCTGACCTGAATCTTGGCATGGAGACCTTGAGGAATAGTGGCTATGAATCCCATAGGATTAACATAGAAAGCTCTATGAGTTCAAGGTCATCCGGGGTTAAAGGTGTGGTGGCACACACCTTTAACCTGGGCCACACTTTTTGCTGGAGACCTATATAAGGACATTGGAAGAAGAAAGGCTCTCTCTGCTTCGCCTGCTTGCCTTGTAGGACTGAGCAATTGCTGGATCCTTGGACTTCCATTCACAGCTGCTGCCGTGACTGTTGTTGGGAGTTGATTGTTGGAAATTGGACTACAAACTGTAAGTCATCAATAAATCCCTTTACTACATAGAGACTACCATAAGTTCTGTGACTCTAAAAAACCCTAACTAAGACATCCACCTTACATGAAAATGTACTACACCTGACCTCCTGAGGACCATAACTTAGCAACACAGTGAGCAGCAGTGCTAGCTAATCATTACTTGGGGGAGATTCAGCTTTCTTCCAGGGCCAAGCATTAGGAGAGATATCATACTCTGTATATTCCTTGCCCATTTGAAGTCAGTTTCTATTGAGTGTGTGTTCTCTGGGGGACATCACAAAGTGTAAAATCTAATCACCAAAACACCGTCCATCAGGACCATCTGTACATGAGTCCTACATTCAGCAACTCAATGACAGCACATGGATCAATCACCAAGGAACACTCTTCGTACAGTCAAGATGTCTGTAGTACTCAAGAGTGTTATTGAGAGTCTCAGAACACTCCCCTGCCTGCTTATCATCACTGAAGCTACCTAGTCAGACCATCATCATCTCCCTTGTATGTCATTACCTGCCTCCTATTTGCATGTCTCCTCAGGACTTTGACAAGTCTTCAGTGATTGTTGACTGTGCACCAAAAACCAGCCTGCTGGATGATCACAGCACCTGCACTGAACAGAATGATTACAGCACCTAGACTCAGGCAAGATGACAAGAACACCTACTCTCATGTACTATGGCCTCAGCATGATGCTCAACCAAGCTAGCCACAGCACCTACCTCAGAGTTTACACTATAGTGAGATGTAAGCTCTCATTTACCACAGCAAATACTTACAAAGAGGTAAGGTTTGTTTTGATTTGTGATCCTGAACCTACCAATCTGTTCTGCTTGGTGCTTCCTCTGAAGTGTGACTCCCTGAAGTATCCCCTGCCTACTTCTTGCCCCAAAAGACTATTGCCTTTTTCTGTTTTTTATAACCCAACATTTTCAATGAGTTTTCTTTCACACTTTCAGGTGTTTTTAAACATTTTTTTTTGAAAGTTAAGCAAAGCCAGAGTTTATTCAAAGAGGATAGCTTGCTTAAAAGCTAAAAGTTTTACATTAAAAAGAAGCTTGTATTCATGCATTCAGGGTGAACAGAGTGGGTCTGAGTGTTCTCAAATCTCTATGAAACCCATTTGGGCATTCTGGTCTTTAATTTTAATCATTTTTGGAAGGAGAACAAACTCTTTAAATTTTTACCTTCTTTTCTTTTCTTTTGCCTGCCCTTAGAAACATCTTGCTCCTCTGGTTTTGGTGACTTTTCTACTCAGAGATGGTAGCTTGCTTGACTAAGGTTCACCCAGGAGAAGGAAGATTCAGCCGAGGAGAGTGGACTTGGGAGAGAGCTTAGGTCATCAAGTTGCCATCAGGAGCGATCCTTACTGTGGTCCTCTATGAGACCCGATTTACCCACAGCTTCTGTTGCCTCTCAGCTGCCTGCTTCCTCCCAAACCCGTGTCCTCCTGGTGCTTGTCTACTCCCTCACTCTTCCGTGCTCTCCCTGGCTAGTGAGAATTCCCAGAAAGAAGCTGTGTCTACAAAGGCTGATTGATGAAAGCTGCATTGATTAGGAGCAGGTGGAGCATGGCCGGACCAAAGGCTACCTACCTTGTCTCAGACTAGAGGTAGTCCCTCAACAGCCATGTTTGCCCACCTCTGTGTCAGAACTAACATTCTGTGTTAATAATAGTATAACTAATAGTGTGGGAAAAAAAGAACTTTCAGAACCTATTAACATAGCAGACAACTAGCTTCCACTAACCCTAAAGTTAAGAATGTCATCAGCTAGCATCTGAGACCTATAGCAAAGCTTCCCCTATTTTTCTGTAATGGCCTCTCTGGTGTATTCACTGATGTGTTTTAAAGTTGCCTCAATTTACGTTTTTCTTTGCTCTGTAAAACTATAAAATTTCATGAAACTGCTTCCACATTGGAACGTGGGATTTGAGGTAACCTAAATCTTTGTCCTTGGGTCATGGTAACTCAAAATGTTTCCAGAATGAATTGTCCCATATTCCCCTTTAGAGTAAGAAATGTGGAGATATATATAGATTGCATATATATTAGAGATTGCATATATATATACATATATATATATATACATATATACATATATGTACATATATATGCATGTTTGGAGATTCACTTTGGGGCCATGTCCCACCTAGTCCATCTTACATGAAAATATACTACACCTGACCTCCTGAGGACCATAACCTAGCAACACAGTGAGCTGCAGGTGCTAACTAATCATTTCCATCATTACTGGGGGGAGATTCAGCTTTCTTCCAGGGCCAAGCATTAGGAGAGATATAATACTCTATATATTCCTTGCCCATCTGGCATGCATATATGCCATATGTAACTTCATCACAGGCCCAAAGCTATTGAAGCTTCCAAAACTATGACCCAAACTAAGTCTTTCCTCTTGATAACTCAGCAGCCCCAGCATTCGCTATAATAGTGGCAAGCTGTCTGTCATACCTTACGAAGCTGTGGGATCCATGAAAGCCAGTGCTACAACCATCTTTGCTTCACCGTTCTTAATGCTTAAGCAGCTCTTCGCTGAAGACTCATCACATTGCTGGGAGGGAGAAACACAATGAAGAGGGTACATGTTCCATTATATCAGCACTTCTCCTTCCAGGCCTGTTACTGGGGAGTATCTGGCACTATTTTAAAGTGGTTCATTGGCTGAGTGACTGGTTTACATTAGTCTTTCATGAAAGCTAAAAAAGGAAGCAGGCTATTGGCTGACTTTTCTAAATATGTCATTAGTAATGATCTTTTTTTAATGATTGCCACCTCCTTGCCATTTGGAACTGAGAGCACATCTCCTATCTACAGCCTCACTGTCCTAGCTCAAGCCAGTTGCTTCCAAACCTGGAGAAATAACAGGAACCCAGCACATGGAGTAGGGGCTGCACAGATCTCCTTGTGATTATGTTGGGTGTCTGTGTCAGGAGAATATCGTAAAAGCAGGAAGCTCCTGGGTGCATTCGTAACTGATATTCACAGAGCAGACAGGATTTGAGAGTCCAATAATAGGCTGACCCTTTACTGTGAAAAATATTGGAGTCTCTTCCTTCCTGGGCACATTTGCATGCCAGCTGAATAGACTTTTGAGGGTTTCCTTGTCAGCAGGCCTAGACTCCTTAGCCAAGGAAAATGTGTTTTGGAAATGGCTATATACCAGGATAAATACAGGTTGATTTTTTTCAAAGATAATAAGGCTGCCCTGTGGATTTTTTTCTTCTTCTTCCTAATTTATTTAAGTAAGACTGTGATTTCTTTTATCAGACAAAGCAGACATTACAAGCATGATTGAGCTAAGGTCCAGAAACCATGAATCCACAGAGGCCACGTTTTCCCCCTCCCATGTCCTTCCATAGTCCTCTGTGGCAGAACCCTGAGTCTAGAGAGGCTCAGAAAGCACTGGGCACTGCAGCAGTGAGGAGGGCATGTAACTGCAGTGGGCCCTTCTCCCCAGGCCAAACACTGAGCAGCAAAACAGAAACTGACTGAAAAAACTTACAGGAGTGGCCCCTCTAAACCCAAGGGACAGTTTCGTATTGGAGACATCTCATATTAGAGTGAGGGTTTTTTTTTTTTTTAGCTTAATGTGAACAGCAGGAAAGCATTCAGCACCAGAGAGAATTCCCTGTGTCGCAGCAAACTCCAGATCCTTTCCTTCAGAAGGCCTAATGCAAAGAATGGTACCAACTCTTAATAGCTTCACAGTATTCTTTACTACTCTCATGAACACCATGGACACCTTCTTGCTTTCCATTCTTGCTGGGAAAAGCATAAGGGAACTCCAGCATATACATCTACATTTGTAAAGATGCAAATGCAGGCAGAGGTGCCTCTACCTCAACATGAGACAGCCAATGGTAGAGAGGGTACTTTGACCCATTCTACCTTAGGCAAAGGACCTATACCATCCCCATTAGCACTTGCCTTGCATGGGGCCCATGACCTTTGTTGTTTAAAGTATAACACTGCAAGCAACACATATGCAGTCCCCTTCTTCATGAGTTCCTGGATAGGATTGTTCCTGCTATGGACATCAGCAGCCTCAGCCTGCTGGTTTTTTCCTCCCATTTTATCTAGAGCATCTATCTTAATGTTTCTTTTTGGCCTTCCCCAATTGCCTGCTGGGATCATTATTAACTAAAAGAAGGACCATATAACACAAGCACCATTATGCCAAGGCTACACATCTGATTACAAAGATGGCTAGTAAGTGACTCAATGGCAACTTCCATATTGGATGGGCATTCATTGGACAAAGGAACAGTCCACATTCCAAGCAGCACAGAGGTGGCCTGAATATGATTTTATGCACAATTGAAAATGTAAGCTATTATTTTCATGATTTTACATTTAATATTTTTGATTGACTGCAGGTGACCAAGACACAGACAGCAGAGGCTACTGTGTGTCTACCAAGAGACAGTGGTGCTGGGCCATCCGTTTACTCCTGGCATTCTTCCACGTGCTTTATACAGAACATCTCATTTATTCCACAGCACAGCCCCATGTTTTGACTAATATGAACGTCTTCTATTTTATTGCTGAAGCCCCCTCTGGCCACAGGCCATGCTCAGGCAGATGACATAATTGGGAGTCTTGCTGAGACTGGGTTCCTTCTATTCCAAATACCATCTGAATGTTTGTGCCTTTTCCTCCCACAGTTTCCTGCCTGGGATTGGCAATCAACATCTATATTTTGTAACTAAGGAACCAGTTGTCAACAAAAGTAAATACATAGACAAATAAATTGCAGGCCAAAGCTTTCATAGACTGAGGTCTAATTGAGTATAGGACATGAAGGACTGGATAGAGGGAAGGATGATCCTTGAGCTTTGGTTAATCATGATTTCCTTGACATAGACCAAAGAAGAGCTAAAAGGAATAGCCAGTTCTGTTTTAAATATGTAGACCTTGAGACTCATGGAAGATCCATGTTGGAAAGGCCTACTGGCTCTGTTATACAAAGTTATATTTCTACACCATCTATAAGCAAATTGAAGACTGCATTTGGACAATGCACAGATCATGGAATAGGAGGACATAAAATGTGAAGAGGAATTGAAGATGGCTCCATTTGGAGCTAACATTCACCAATCTGATCGTCACTACCCTTACTCATGTTTTAGGAAGAGAAACCACACAATAAAGTATATGTTACATTCCCAAAATTTTGATAAGTAGGTCCTACAAAGGTGAATTTAAAGAGATGAAAATAAAGGTAGAAATGGCTGAGGAAACATGCATATACTCATAGAGGAAGTTAGATGGAAAGGCCAGAAGAAAGATTTCGATGAGTGGCTCTAGAATCTAGGAAGTGAAACCCTTCCCACCAAGCCACAGGCCCATCTCCAAGAGCCAATGCTGACACAGAATTCACTCTGAGAAAGCAGAAGACAGCATATCATCGTACTCTTCTGGTCTGTGTGTCACATATTTGAGTGTCTCAGGTCATAAGATTTGGATATATTTTTAGTGTTCTGCAGCTAGCTATCTTCACTTATCATTTGGATTAAAAATAACTCGTGACCAAAATCTATGTCTTGCATTCTTCCACATAATTTCTGCAGTGGCAAAATGATCATAGAAATACAATCACTCCTTGGGATGACTTTTTGATCAAACTTCAGCACACATAAAAAAAGTAATATGTAAAACAGTATTATAGCTAGGCACAACAAACCACATATTACTTAGTTCTGTTTAGATGAAAACTTGAGACTTGGAAAATCTATTGAGGCAGAAAGTATACCACTAAACTGCCTAGCAATTAAGGGGGGGGGAATAATTTGGGTTTGAGTAACATGGAAGTTAAAGGGTGTGGGGTCTCTTGGTTGGTAGGGGAAAATGCTCAAAAATTGATTGTGCTGTATGGAAAACTGTGGATGCCTTCAATGCGTGTGTAAAGACCAACTGAAGTTGTGAGTGAGTGTGTATTGTTGACATGCGCATAGCCATGTCAAGGGCCAATTTCTTAGACCCATGGGACAGTTACAAAGCCGTTTCTGCATTCTAGTTATCAGGGTTGACACATGACTGACCAGTGTGTGCAAACACTAGCAACTTTAGCTTCCTCCTCCTAGTTGTTCACAGCCTAACACTATTCCTACAAAGTCCTTCTCCTACTGAGACTAGCTAACCCCACACCCTGTGCTGTACATAATAAATGTGCTGAGGATCTGGGATTTTGCAGTAGTTGGTAGCTGGCACCACTCCACTAGAGTTCACAAAGTCTACCTGATCCCAGACGTTTTGTAGGAGTTTCTATGTATCTGTCCTTTCTTCATTCCCTCACCACCACAGTTAGGTCTCCAGACCCTCTACTCATGGGAAGAGGTAGTGTTGATACTTATATCATACTGGATATGTTAAAAGCTACTGAATTATATGTTTTGATGACTGGAGTGTATGTGTGAGAATTATAGCTCAACAAAGACGTCACAAAAAAATGCAGTTACATGCTTTGTTCTTGTCATGGTTTGAATATAAATAGTGCCCAGGGAGTGGCACTATTAGAAGGTGTGCCTTGTTGGAGTAGGTGTGTCACTGTGGGTGTGGGCTTTTACACCCTAGTCCTAGCTGCCTGGAAGTCAGTATTCTGCTAGCAGCCTTCAGATGAAGGTGTAGAACTCTCAGCTCCTCCTGCACCTTGACTGCCTGGGTGCTGCCATGTTCCCACCTTGATAATAACGGACTGAACCTCTGAACCTGTAAGTCAGCCCCAATTAAATGTTGTCCTTATAAGAGTTGCCTTGGTCATGGTGTCTTTTCACAGCAGTAAAATCCTAACTAAGATAAAAAGATATTTAAATACCAAGTTTGAAAAGCCCCAAGTTAGAAAGATACATGAAGTACTTTGACTGCAAAGAGGGAGAGTGCTTGGAGCAACAGTATCAATCAGGCTCAATAGGTATTAAATGGCTTGAGTGAGGAGTAGCAGTATTTGTGGCTCTTGGTACCACATTGCCTGTAGCTCCAGTAGCATTTGGCTTCCTCTGTGTTGAGTATTATTAGTTCTTGCATTCTAAGCCAGTCACATGGGAGGAAAGCACACGCTGTGCTGTTCAGAGCTTCCTGAGACATTTGCTTTATATCTAGACAGAAGCCAAGAAGAGCAGACACTCAAGCTCTGGCAATGTGGGTCTCCAGTCCAGTGGCCAGAGCTTCCTGTCAAAGATTAATGAAGTGTGGAGATGCCAGCTCTGTCTGTTCAACTGGCCACAAAATCAGCTGGCAGAAGCGTGTCAATTTAATATCACTCCACTTCCTCACTCAGGAGTGATCCCAACTGGAAAGAGTCAGGAAGCCTGTGCCCAAAACTTGTTTTTTTATTTATGAGGAACAGCTTAACAACCCATCTAGAACATTCCATAAGCAATATTACAAGCTTTCTTTTTATACTTTAGGCATGGCGAAGACAAGACAGGGGGGGTGAGTTGTAATCACGAGTCGAATTTCAAAGTCAATAAGTTGAACCTCTGAGAGGCCCTGGATATTTTCTAAATTAATTGACCATCAAATTCTTACCCTCTACATCTGCATTACATTAGAGACCATGAAACTATTTGGGGATTTTTTGCTACTTAGAGCTAAGATTGCATGGGCATAATTCTTTGAGAGGGCCTGTTCCTTTTCAAACATTATTTTGAATTCATGGAAAGAAACAGGATTATCTGTTATGTTTATATATGGCTGTTCCATTCTAAGGAGCTCAAAGGACTTTGTACCATCTTGTCTCTTTCCATAAGGGGAGCAGGAGACCAGCTGCTTAGCACCCAGCGCATATGAGGACTTGGATTTTATGAAAGGTCGTTGGGTGTGTGCTAACAAGGTCATTTTCTTGTTTCTATTATTACTATCATTATTATCATTCATTTTTTCATTCATTCATTCATATACTCATTCAAAACTAGATACTGAAGATCTGAGAGGAAAAGAAAGTGACCATACTGGGCTAATAAAAGAGTCTGGCTATTAAAGGTAAATAAATCAAATAAATAGAGGAGAAATGAATCCTGTGCTGTGGCCACAGTGAAGAAAGCACGTGCTTCACATAGGAGAGGCCAAACACCCTGCTGGAGGAGCTAATACTTGAAATAAAAATGAAAGAAGGGTAGAAGTAATTATAGAGGGAAAGAATTGGAGAAATGTGTTCTGGTCATGAACAATAGCTAGACAAAAGCCCTGGACTAAGAAAGAGTTCATTTTAGACAAAGGGCCCAGCATGTCCAAAGTCAGTGCTTGGAAGACGGATACATCAGGAATAGAAACAAAGCCTTGTCCATGGGGGGCCCTGTGCTGTAAGCTAAATAGAAGCTCCTGCTCCCCTCCCTCGCTATATTGGGCTCTACACTTCAAGGGCAAAACTGATCACAGGCTTTACATCACTCTGTAAGATTATGAGACACATAACCCTGTTATCACCTACTAGAAGTGACAGAAGAGATGGACAGAGGGAGTTTTCCCTGCTTATTCTACACAGCCAACAATGTAATGTAGGCAGAGGGACTCTTCACACATTGAGTAACCTTGACATCAGATTCAGGGCACCAAAGCAAGGGGACAAGAGGAGTCGGTGCTGCTTCGGCAAACAGCATGTATACTCCTGGCTCCAGAAAGTTCAGAGATCTGTGCAGATCCTCAACATGAGACTAAGGGCTCAGGCACAGCTTGTGGGAGAGGGAATAGGTGGAAAGTGAGGAGGGAGGAGCAGCCAGTGCTCCTGGAGGGTCAGCAGAGGCATCCACAGAGCAGCAATCCTGCAGAGGAGGCAAGCAATCAAGTGAAATGACTAAAGCCAGGGTCAAGAAGTAACTGAAGCACTTTCAGAACTGAAATTGAATCAGGAGAGTAAAGTTCAGAGCCATAAGATACAACCTTCCAGGCTAAATCTGAGCCCTGCCCCCCCCCCGTCATTGCAAATATCAAGATGGTTATCAATGTTAAAGGGAAAATCAATGTCTTCACTATTTTTAGAGTTTAGATGCAGGTCAGGGGGAAAAATCAATTGCAGAAAACTGTGGAATACTATGACTGCAGTTCTTATTGCTCCCACATATCACCATTTTGAACATGCAGAAGGCCCCCATTGCACCGAAGTTTCATTAAGTTGACTCTGGGAACAGCCTGCTGATTTGGGTGGGAACAGTTCTAAGGTATGAACTCTGTGTGGAGTGAGCCAGATGTCACCTTACTTACAGTCTGTCTTCTTGAGGTCAGAGGGCTATGGTTTGAGTTCTTGGCTTTCTCCTCTTTCTAAAGATAATGCTCAATTTTACTCTGGGCCAGTGTGTGAAAGAAAGCACAAAGCAGAAAGGTCAAGGAAGGAAATGTCAAGTGGGAAACACCCTGGAAAGTTCTTGGGTCGCTCTCTCTGTGTCGGGATGTGAGCCTGTGGCTATTTTCCCTTCTTTCTTCATTATGCTCTGGTTTCGTCCCAAGACCATGCCTTTTGGAAACAGATTAAGCTAGCAAGCCCAGTTCCCACAATGGCTTCCTCTGTGAGACCCACCCTAACCTCATGGCCAAGGCTGAGGACATGAAGGGGCTCCAGGGAAACATGAAGAATCTAGCAAGCTGCTATTGTTACCCAGAATCAAAGAGTCCTGAGAAAATTTGACAGAGCCAATGGAGACCCATCCTGTTGTTCATATTTCTTCAATTTTTAAAGAAAACCTATTTTTGTTCTAATTCTAGAAGTAAAAATCTTCTTTTTTTTATCACAACCTTGGGAAATACAGGATTGAAGATATTGAAAATCAGCCACTGTCATGATTGGAGTCTGAAATGTCCCCAGCGAGTTTGTTCTTTTAAGAACCCATTCCTCAGTTGGTCACACTCTTTGAAGGGCTGTGGAAGCTTAGGGGATTGGGGACACCCTGGGGCAAGCACCTCACTATTCCTGAGCCTTTGAAAGTCACAGTGCAGCAGCTTCTAGCTCTGGACCATTCACGCTGCTTCTTGATCCACAGCTATGTGAGTATGCTTCTGCCTCTGTCACACAACTCGATAAACAGGGCTGACCAGGCCTCAGCTTTCCTGCCATTGAGGTCTGAAATCTCCTTCAAATAATGAGTCAAAATTAACCCTTCCACCCCTATTTTGTTTGTGTTAGATATATTGGTCACAGTGACACAAAGCTGCCTGATATACTCATGATCATACATTGTTTCTTTTTTATTTTTTTCTTTCTTTTCTTATTTCTTTGTCTTCCTTCCTTTCTTTATTTCTCTCTCTTTCTCTTTCGTTCTTTCTTTCTTTCTTTCTTTCTTTCTTTCTTCCTTTTTTTCTTTTGTAAATTGGGGTAAATCTCCACAGTTGTTTATATTTAACTATAAAACATTAATTTTCCTTTTAATAAAAATATTGGATAAAAAGCATACATGCATATAAGTATGCATTAAATTTGTCTTTACATGGGAATGGAGAGATGTCTCATCAGTTAAAAGCACTGACTACTTTTCTTGAGAACTAACTTCAGGCATTTATGTTTAAAATGGCTCACATAGTTTTTATGTGGAAATTGAAATCCTTGGAATTTGAAAACAGATTTGTTTATATGTTTGTTGAGAAACCCTAATAGAGTCTCTCAGAGCCTTTTCTGGAATTTTCTCACTGGTCTATCTATCCTGGGATGGCTTGGATGTTCATCACTATTCTGTACTCTGTGGGAGTTTCCAAGGACCAGCAAAGGAAACCCTCTGTTCAAAACACAGGAGGCTGAGGCTCAGCTCTTCTTCACCAAGTCTGGCTCTCAGGGAGTGAGCTGCGAAGAGCAGCAACACAGAACTTATTCCTTTGGTGAGTCATGTACACACTGCCATTTAGGGATTGTTACTGTGGTACAGTCAAACTTAATGAAAGAAAGGGCTTTGTGTGTTCTTCACTCAGCTCTGAATCCAGCCAGCGATGCATCCTTAAAAGAATTGCTGTTCTCCATTTATCAGTTCAGGTGTGACTGAGCTAAAAGCTTCTACGGTGTCTTTTGGAAAGATTACTTTTTCTACCCATGAACCATTGGGTGGCTTTGGGCTGAAAATGGGAGTCCGACTGAACCGTAGAGAAAAGGCAGAGTTTGTTTTAATAAAGCAGCCAGCATGGGGTTACCTGGAGGGACAAGGAGATGATATTCCTAATATGGATTATGTGTTTCTTCTTAATGGCAGACAATGGTAAATTTGGAGGAAATCTACAAAGAGTCTGAGCTTTCATCAGCATGGATACCCACAGGCCACGGACAGCTAAAATGTACAGAATGGGGCAATAGAAGTAGTTGTTTTTAGTGTAAAAGGCTTGGGGCACTAAGGGCAGTTCTGAGTCTGTATAAAAATTTTGAAAGAAAAGAGAAAAGCCACAAAGTAAGGTGGGAGTAGACTCCAAAAAAGACCCAAAAGGAAAAAAATAAGGCAAAACCCTCAGTTTTCAACCTTGACAGGAAAGAAGCCTGAAGATGTCTATCTCATCTTTATAATAATACAAAGCTATAAACTGAAGACTTTTTAACAACTTTCATGGGTTTTCCTAAGAGGTGAGGTCACAGACAAATTCCTCAAATCTAGAGAGGTGGGCATAATGCCAGACATACTAGATGTGCTTTCAGAAGCAGAAGATGCTGAGGTGCCAAGTACCAGAAGTTTGTCCATGTACAGTAAATCTGAGGAAGCACTAGAAACCGAAAGTTCATGTCCCTGGGAACCACGGCTTATGGATGCAGGAACGAGACATACTTCCCAGAGCTTTGTATACAGGAAAACCACCAGGTTCTCAAGAGGAACTTAAGCAAAGCTCATGGTGAAACAGGCCAGCATGTTCTTTCCTGAAAGAACCCACAATGTAGGGAAGGACTTCACCAGAGACTTGAGAAGCCTGTGGGGAGGGTATTTTCCCAGCACAGTAATTCCTTCTAGATTTCCTGTTATGTCTAGGGAGTAGGTAGGGAAGGTGCTAACTCAGGAGTGAAGCCACAAACCTACAAAGAAAAAAAAAAAACAGAGTAAGCTTTTAGATTACAACATCCTTCGTTTTCCCATGCCATGGGTATAGGATGACATCATCACTGTATTATAGTGGAAGGAGAAGTGAGACATAGGTATAACCCACCCTCTACACAGATTAATTTAAAACTTAAATATGAAATGAAGTTCCCATTGCTTTATGCATCTTGTGTTGCTTTCAAACACAAATCACAGTGAACTATAACATCCAAGAAAATAACAGTCCAAAGTCCCAGATATTAGGATCTAATTAAGATAGGGAAACAAACTAAAGTGTATCAAATGTGTATTAATGTGTAAAGGGTTCTGGACTGGAGAAGTCAGCCAACAGTAAAGAACCCTAGGAGGAATCAAAATGGGAGACTGGAAATAAAACATTGAAATTAAAATTATTTTGAATTCTTAGTCAACACAAAGTGCCATTATTTAAAGCAGTCACTTTGATGATGTTTCTGGAACTTTAACATATGAACCAATGCATGTTATGGTTAGACTGTGAGAGGGCCAGGAAGGAGAACTTGAGAACACTCTATGGAAAGATGCTACATGAGGGGCTGTAATTTGGTAATAGTTGACTTAGGTGAATTACAAGTGTGTGTTGTAAACTCTAAGGAAGTCACTAATTTTTTTTAAAAGAAGAATGATTTATTTGCTAAGGAAATAAACAAATGTATAAATAAAACCAGACAATGCAGAAAGGGAAGGAAAAAAGCAACAAATACAACAAGTAGATTTTTTAAAAGTGTACAAATACTGATTTGGTGTTAATAATCACACTGAATGTGTATGGCCTAACCATTTAAAAGGTGGAGGCCATTAAAGGTTAAAAAAGGGACTTAATTAAGTGCTATTTATATGAAGCTCATTGTGTTTGTCAGGGTTCTTTAGAGTAGCAGCACTTATAGAATGAATCTTTCTCTCTCTCTCTCCATATATATATATTATATATATGTGTGTGTATATACATCCCATATATACGTATATATGTGTATGTATGTATGTATATATATATATATATATATATATATATGCATGTGTGTATGTATTTGTGTGTGGAGAAAGATTTAATATAATAATATAATATATATGATTATATATACATATATGCAATTGACTCACTAACAAAGTGAGACTAAGCAGGCAAAGACCAAATGCTTCTTTTGCCCATGTCTTTATATAGGCTCCAGCAGAAAGTATATCCCAGATAAAAGGTGAGTCTTCCCTCCTCAAGATCTAGATTAAAGGCATGTGTCCTCAGGATCAGGATTAAAAGCAAGTATCTTACCACCTTAAGATCCAGATTAGAAATGGATCGTCTTACTTCAACTTCAGCCTCACTAGTTTGCCAACTATGTTTTAATTTTAGCTAATTTCAAATGTAGTCAAGTTTACAACCAAGAATCACACACACACACACACACACACACACACACACACACACACACACTTTAAAAACAAATCAGAAAGTAAAAGAAAAGAGATCACAGTTAGGGAATGTGCACCAGTGTTAGAATGCTTACTCAGCCAAGGAAACGCCCTAAGTTTGAGCCCAGCACCACAAAATTAATTAACCGATTAGCCAGTTAACTAATTAATTATTTGAAGTGATGGAAACATATGTGTCATTCAAAAGAAAGTCAAAGTATCTGTACTATCCTAAATCAACTAGACCTCGGAGCAGGAACAATAATGAGGGGCAGGAAGGGATCACATTGACTGCTGGCAAAGGAGTCAGTTCTTCAAGATCACAGGCAAACTTAGACAAGTATGCAACTAACAACAAAACCAAATTAGTTAGACAAAACCTGAACTCCAAGCTAGAAAATAGCTACTGTGGCTGGAGACTTCAGCATTCAGACAGGCAGAAAATGAGTGAGGAGAGACTTAATGCAAAAGCAGTATAAATAAATCAGTTGAAACTAAAATTTATTGAACATATTTTTCACAAAATCAGGAATGCACATTCTATTTCTAGTTCAGAGGAAATGACCGCTAAGATAGATCAAATTCTGGGCTCAAAATGTTCTTCAAAAAATGGAAAAGAATAAAAATCCACGAGAACAAGTAAAAACCCTTAGTGAACACACATGCACACATGTACATATACATATATGTATGCCAATAAACATATACACATACATGCACAAAAGTAAGGAAGAGGAAGAGAATTACAAGGAATGATTCTACTGGATTTAAGGAATTGCCGGACCTATGGTGTAAAGGAGAAGAAAGTGCTAATGGTGGTAATTTGGCTGATTGGATAGTGAGTTTTGGTGATGAGAAGGATTTAAATGACAGCAAGTACCGTGACACCAGCAGCCTATGAGTGTATGAGAAGAAGATAATGAGCCAACTAGGATTGGGATCCTAGAAATCCAACCACAAGGCTGTGTCACTTTCCGAAAAGGGAAATGATCACTCCCAAAATGAAAATGGCTGCTGAGGCACCATTGCTCTGAAGAGGGCTTTCCTAGACATCCAAATCACTCTGGAGAAGACATTACGTGCTTCTTCCCAGGAAGGTCTATAGAGATGCTCTCCTCCCAAAGAGAAGGAGGATCCCCCCAGAACCTTGTAATGGAGAAACTCTGGAGAAGTCACTGTATTCTTTGAAATCAGGTACTTTCACTATCTTAGGGATCTCTGCCCTGTGAAGGTGAATTTAATGCACATTTAAATGCACTGGCGCATTTAAAATTTGAGAAGCACTACACAGCGATGATCTCATCTAGATCATCTCATCGTGGTTCTAGCTGAGCAGAGAGACATCCACCTCTGAGAGTGCAGTCCAGGCCCCAGAACTTGTGTCTGAAAGCTGTCAGCCTTCCACCGCATAGGGGAGCAGAGCACATGACACAGGAAGGCAGTGCTAGAGAAAGGGAAAACATTAACATGAGGAGGAGAAAGGCCTCTAAATCTCTTGACATGGCTACAAATGCATAGACCAGGCCCTAGCTTCCAGTGAGCATTGCAATGTTCATTTCAAAAATTAATAACACTAACTGGGCCTCGTGATCTGAGGCTGTAACCCCAGCACTCATTGTCCAGCTTTACCCGAGGTAGCTAGCACAGGAAGAGGTTTGCTTCACTTAGTTCGGATGGTTCCAAGTCCAAGATTGGGAAGGCACCCTCCTTTGGCCTCTGTTGGGGATAGCAGTCAGTAGCACATCGTGGCAGGCACATCTGTAGGTGCAAAATGGCTACAGCTGTACCTAGACTGGAGAGGCAAAGAAGAGGTGAGCTGGGTTGGCTCTTGGTGCAGTGATGTTTATGAGACCTCAGGGGCGTGCATGGGAACTACACTCCTGAAGACTCAGGAACCTCTCACTAGTCTCCAAGGTTCCACTGCCTTCCAGTAGCATCATCCTGAGATGAAGTCACTAATACGTGAGCTGTTGGCAGCATACGAATGGTTGGGTTAATTTTCGGTGTGATGAACATTTATCTAAGGTAAAGCATGACTTTGAATAAATATGTATGTGTGAGTAAGTGTGTGCATGTGTGTGTACGTACGTATGTATCTTAGAGATATATAGATATAATCAATAATAAGAATTATAAATAACAACAAATCTTATACAGGAGAGAATCTAGTGCTGATAGGGAGAAATCTAAAGAAGGAAGTTACTCAGCATCAGATGCTAGGAAATCAGGATGAATGTGTTCACATGGTATGTTCAGACAACCAAGAGATCCAGAGAGCCTGAAAACTGGCTTTCCTAAAAGGCCAGGCACACGCACTGACCACAAAGGAACTAGAAGTGGCTAGAAAGACACACCAACCATTGGCATTGCTGTTGTGGGAATTATCAGAGCAATCATTGGCTTGGGTCCCAGAGTCAGAGGATCCAAGTTGTCCTGGGATAAGTATAGACATGGCAGGACACGTACAACAGGAAGGAGGCACCCACACACAAGGTGCTTGGGGATCTGGGCACCGGGGGAAAGAAAGTGTGGCAGTCAACTGAAGTCCTGGTCTTCTGATTAGCAGCTGAACTCTGGGCAGAGAAAATAGTTGTAAAAACGGGATGGATTTAGACTAGAAAGCAAAGTCCCAGATGCGGAGGGTGAGTGTAGCTTACCACCAACTGAAGATAAGAAGATCGCACAGGGTCAGAGGAGTACTATGCTGGAGAAGGAGCAGGGGGTCAGAGATGGTTGCTCTTCGCGGATGAACCTCTGCTAGGTTTCTACTGTAAGCCATAAGCAGGAGTCTCAATCTCCAACTACCTTCCACTGCCATGAAGATCGTAGCATGTGTGAGCCAGTGTAAGAAGCAATTACCCAGGAATCCGGAGTTCCACAGAGTTGTGTGCTCACCTGTTTTTTGTTGAAACATGTGCTGCTCTGTTTATCCTTCACTGTTTCCCTCTTTGATAGGGAGGTGACCAGAGAGAAGGGTCTGTGTGCTTGCAAATGCTGACAGTTCAGCTTAGAGTCAAGGTTGTACCTTCGAGTCTGGGTAGAGCCAGTGTCTGCCCTAAAGATGGTGGCCAAAACTCAGTTCATTACTTGATATCATGCAAGTACATGGGTCAAGGACTGTCAGAATTATCAGAAAATCCAAGACTCCTAATGTGTATGTGAAACATCCTGACTGTTGTATGTTGGCTCAATTGAAAAACCAAACAAGCCTGGGGAAGCCATCTGGGTACCAGACCTTCCCCTGCATCAGCTTGCATCTTCTGTTGAACACATTCAATTCAACCTGTCAGGGACCTGGAAGACGGCTTTTGATACCTGAGAGTCAACATTACTTGTGGTTTCCTTTGCTTGCACTGATTAAAGGAGAAGAGGGAAAGAAATTCTTTAAAGCCGAGTGAGCAATTTGGGATTAACGGTTTATGGAGACAATTGCTGTTGGGAAAACAAAGCAGGAGGCATAGGCTAAACAGACACAGTAAACCTGAGCAGTTGTTTGTTGGGTTTTGATAGCAAGAGTTCCTTCTTACATTGGGGCCAGCATTTGCTTTGTATGCAAAAGCACATGTATGTAAACCCCCAGCAATGAGAGTCATAGTAACGTGAATTAGGATAAAATGATATGGAAGCTTCATACTGTAGTGAGTAAAGAAGAGGATCAGGGGAAATTCCTCCCTCTCTATTGGTATTGTTCTGGACAGTATCATTTAAAAGTTTAAATTTTGCAGCAGATTAAACTATTACCTATAGCAGGATCCCGTGGCTATTTATTTCTGTCTTTTATTTTCTAGGAAAAGGGACTTCCTAACAGTATGTTGTTCAGCAGACTCTGGGGAAATGGGAAGTAAGGTTGCAGGAAGCAGTGCCTCTGGGTGGAAGGATCAGGGGGAATTTGTCACATCGAATTCCATATATCACCCTGCCAGGAGAGCCATGTGGGGTGCCTTCATTTGTGCCTGTTACAGAGAGGACATCATGAATAAGGGCCCGAACCCTGCACTTCAGTATGTTAACTTCTCCCACCGGTCCTGGCTTTCTTTGGTGGCTGAGCCTGTTTGTTGGGTTCTAAGACCCTCATTGTCTTATGTGACAGAAGAATAGCGACTGTGTTTCTTTTTGACTGTCTGTGTTTCTGATCACCCGATCTTTTATTGTATATGTTAGGCAAATGCTATACCATTGAGTAATATCCTAGCCTAGAATATTAACTGTTTATTAGGATGGTCGATAAGAGATAAGATTTCTGGTCTTCTGGGAACCTACGTGCATCTTTACTCATTTTTGACCAATGTGCTATATGATGAAGGCGGTGTTCTGGAACTTACTGTAGTAATATTAGTTCATGAAATATGCCTACTGCTCTGCTGAGTCTCGATTGACCCTGCTTCCTGATTCTCATTCCCTTTAAGGACAAGAAAATGTGGTCTAATCTGAGGATGGTTTGGACCAAAGATGCCTTCCTCTTGGAGCTAATGTTCAGAGCTGAAGTCTATCTGAATCCACATACATCCATGTATGACCAGACACAGCTAATGTGTGTCCTGGGACCAGGCAGCTAAGAAATCCTAGTCTTCTTCATCCGTTTTTCCCTCTTTATCATCTCTGACAACCTATGACCAGATTCCTTGGTGTGTCTGCTTAACTCTCTAAAAAGGCTAATCTGAATGCTTTCTATTACTGTGATACTCCTGAGGAAGAACAGGATTTGAAGTCAGAGAAGGAGGCCAAGGCAGATGGAACAGAGGCTGTGGAGGAACACTGCTTACTGACTTGCCCCCGTGGTTCACTCTGCTTTCTTGTACACCCAGGACCACCTGCCCAGAGGTGACACTGCTCTCAGTGGACTGGGCTTTCATACAGCAGTCATCAGTCAGGAGAAGAAAAAGTTAAAAGGCCTCACAGTCTTCTCCATGGGCTGGTCTGATGGGAGCCTCCTTAACGCTTCCTACTTGTGTCTGGTTAATGAAAAGCTAACCTGGGCAGTAAGTCAGAGCATCTGCTTGACTTTTATCAGCTTTTGTTTATAGTTTTAACAACCAGAATGAAGAATGCCCTAGCACATCACCCAAAGAGCCTTTTCGCTGTGCCATTTACTTCCATTCAAGTAGACTGGGGGAGGGGCTTCTCTCTTTCAATACTCAGTTCATTAATAAATATTAACATAATCACATTAAGCGTCCCTGAACCAGGTGGAACTTTTATAGGTACTTTATTTCATTTTTGTTCATATAAACAGAATCTATTACTTTTTTTTTCAATGTATACTATTTCTTCCAGGAAAATATTTCCATGTAACTTACCAAAATGTTCTTTTCTGTTCATAGTTATATAGCCCACTCTTTTCATTAGTTCCTGGATATTACCATAATTACATTGCTTCTAAAATGCCAATTTACTGTTCTTAAATTTTTTTTAATTTTATTATTATTATTATTATTATTATTATCATCATTATTTTGTATTTTTGAGACAGGGTTTCTCTGTGTATCCCTGGCTGTCCTGGAACTCACTCTGTAGACCTCGAACTCAGAAATCCACCTGCCTCTGCCTCCCAAGTGCTGGGATTAAAGGTGTGTGCCACCAGCGCCCAGCTTCTTAAATTTTAAATATAGTGAGAAAGAAAGGCATTTTGAAGAAAAACAAAATTGATTAGACTGTATGTTTAAGGTTTTTGTTTTAATGATTATTTTTATTTTACATGTATGGCTGCTTTGCCCACAACTCTGACCTCCACAAACATGCAGTGCCCATGAAGCCTGTAAGAGGGCTTTGGATCTTATGAAAGTGGAGTTACAGAAGATTGTGAGCTGTCACGTGAGTGCTGGGTAACAAACCTGGGTCCTCTTCAAGAGTAGCCAATGTTCTTAACAGTAGCTCTCCAGCTACTTGAAGATTTAAAAAAAAAAATCATTCTATTGCTAGAAGTGCAAAGTGCACAGCAAAGGCCCTGGAAACTTTGTCTATGACAAAACCCTGCTTACAAGAAAGTTTGACTTACTGTGGCACGTAATCCATTCCTGAGAGGTTTTGTTTCATTGTGATAGCAATTTTCTTGATTACATCCAATTCTCAATGTTTGGAAACTTTTGCTATTTTCATTCCTCATTTAAACAATTGGGTGATGAATGAAACAAAGCATAAGAATGCGTATAGCTGTCTAATTTATTGCTCTTGTTTTCTGGGCCTTGAAGTATACTAAGAAAGGTACCAGAGTTTGGTCAAAATGGCTCAACTGTTTTCACTTTTTACCAGGGCCATCAAACAGGTAGAAAGCAGTGTGGGACAATAAAAGCAAAAGGAATTGATGGTCCATCGAACATCGATCAATATGAACCTTCGCTTTCTGCCTGCAAACTGAGTGAATGTGTCTTCTTTGCATCCTGTTGACAGATCGGTACAAATTGTAGGGCTGAACACCAAACTCACAGAGACATGTGAGGGGCTAAGTAAAGACTTCCACTAAAAGCCCAGTCTCCTGCTGAGCACAAGGTACCCCAGGATTTAAAGCACCTTGTTCTGTCTCCATTGCAGGATTCAGGGGCTTCTCAAACCAGACACACAAAAAAAAAAAAAAAAAAAAAAAAAAAAAAATTCATTCTGCAGAGAGCAAAAATAATTACGCTATTCCAACAGCTTTAGGGAATATGGAGAAAATAATCTCTGTTCAATGAAGCAGCCAAAATAAGATCTAGAGATGGCCTGACACAAAGCAGAAATCCTGAGGCAGATGGCTATCGGGCCTCTGGGAAGACTGTAAAGGATCCTATCTCTGTAAGAGCTTGTTTTCAATGAGGGAACTCACAGAGCACTTCTAATTCTGTGTCTTTTACTGCCTGGGGTTGGAAACATCTTAACAGGCAGTAATTGTGGAATAAAATCTTTGTCTCCTGCTGTCTTCGGGCTGGTCACTGGGGAGTGATCATTTATGCGGAGCTTTTATCTCTTGGGCCCCAGTAGCAAAGCATGATTTTCTCCATAGCAGGCATGTGCCCCTCAAACCTTTTCCATGAATCTTGGGTTTCTTTCCTGGTGTTCTGTCTTAAAACAGTGCAGAATTCTAGAACATTGAAAGATAGTATCCAGGAAGTCAGAGACTCAGCCAGGCCCAGAAAGTACAGCATCCGGCCAGCTCTTTAATAATCAATTCTGACACTAACAGATGGGGTGGAATTTACACACAGGAAATGTCAGTCAGAGGGTGTCTGTGTGTAATACCAAGGAGGCTCCCTGTGTTAAACCAGGAACTTTATATGCTGCTGACTGGAAGAGTCTGATCACATCTTTTTGTGTTTATGTTTATGTTATGTTAATTGTACTTCTCTGGGGTCAGGCTATTCTGGCAATGACCTTAGTTTATTGGTCATCAATACACTAGATGGAATATGCTACCTAAATCCACAGTATCACAAAATAGTTCATAAGGGGATATTTTCTTGTTTTAATGTGACATACAGAGATTGACATTGCAATAAACATTGTTTTGGAATCCCTTGAACTGGTAATGTTCTAGAAGCGAAAAGCTCGAATTAGGCAAGTAGCTATTTTAACCCAGCAAGGAAAATCACCCATGCTTTTAGAATCCTGCTAGTTCTTTATTTCCTCCTACTTTTTAAATGTTAATTGCAGAATTTTGTCTTTTATTCTATTTAGAAATATTAAAGTCATAAAGGATGTAATTTTTTCATAACAGTGTCTCTCTTCACCTAAAAGAAACTCTGTATACACATCTGCCTCCATCCCTGACTTCTAAGGATAAACACAAGAATACTAGATGCATCATGAAGAAGGCTGACGTCTAACAGCCCTACAAGTTAACATTTCTAAGTGTTCAAAACCCTGCGTTAGAAGATCTAAAGACTGAGGTGGGGCATGGTCAAGGCAACTCTCTGCACATTGATGATGGATCAATTACCAGTCAAAACTAGCATCCTCAATCACAAGTGAGGAAAGATCATGCAGGAGAAATTAGGAAATGGGAAAGTACCAGCAGCCACTGTGTATCACAAGCAGTGGTAACCTAGCAGCAAATAGTGAGGCAGAAAGTACATTACAATACAGTTTTATATCTTGTGAGGAAACGACCTGTAGGTATACGCTTGACAGATCCAATGAGCAAAGAGCACATGTGAATCACATGGCAGCAGGAAGCAGAAGAGGTCAAACATCCGTCCTCCTCTATCCCAAGGCAGGCATTTAAAAAGTTAACTCCTATCACTTCCCTCCTTGCCAGTGTTTTATGGACTGACTAGATGAGCAGCTAGGAGTGGCTGAAGCTCCTCTGTTGTGATTGGCTGAACCCTCCTTTCCTTGACTTGCATTTCTGTGAGTTTGCAAGTAAGAAGACAGCTGCAGGCTGTTCATCTCAGTCAAACTGAAACATCTCAGCTGTCAGATTAATCAGAGCGACGCCACACCAATGAGGAGAAATCAAGAGGCTCGTGCCTGGCAGGTAAGACTGAGATAGGAACACCCTACAGAGCATCTTGCCAATAACTCAGATAGTGAAAATGCTCATGGTGCATGGCCTAGAAATTCTGCTTTAAGTAAATATTCTCAAGGAATAGTCACCCCAAATCATAGGATGCCATGAAAAGGATGTTGACTATGGTGGTTTTTGACAAGCAAACTACAGAAGCATGGTAGCAGTTCATAGCAATTCACAGGGTTTCTCAGAATCATATATAGAACATGTAATATTGTATACCAATGAAATAGATCGAAAAATGTATAAGACACAGTAATAGAAGCAAATGCAATCAAAGTATGTGGTACGCATATAAAAACACAAGGAAATCCACTGCTTCATACAATTGTATAGACTATAGAAAGTGTTTTGAAAATGTAGTAATTGCTATAGATATAATAGGAAGCTCCCGAGAGCATGCTGCTGATTAAAGGTGTATATTAAAGCATATTTTAGCATTTATATATTTAAAATGTGTATTAATATATTTAGAGTATATAGTTACTACAGCTTTGAAACATAACCAAATTTTATCTGCAGTATTTTTTTAAACTAAAATTAGAGGGAAAGGTAAAAGTTCAGAGGTAGTAAGAGATAAGCAGTACCCAGAGGCGAGGGGAGGGCTGGCCTGGCAGGGCTCAGAGGATGCTTAGGAAAGTTAACTTTAGATGATGTAGTAATGGCAGATATACACTACAAGCCATTAGTTCAACCTCACAGGAGACATACCCCAGCAGTGTTATAAACTACAATGTTGGGTGGTACTGAGGTGTCAATAGAGTGACATAGGGTTGGTGACAGTGGATGGTAATAAGAAGGCCATCCACAGGCAGGACAGGTGGCATATGAGAAATCTCTAACCTTTCTGCTTCATTCGAAAAAGAAGAAGAAGAAGGAGAGGAGGAGGAGGAGGAGGAGGAGGAGGAGGAGGAGGAGGAGAAGAAGAAGAAGAAGAAGAAGAAGAAGAAGAAGAAGAAGAAGAAGAAATATTTTTAAACAGTAGAGTCATGGGTTAAAAAAATGGCATGCCAGGTAAAGATCTCACCATGCAGGCATGAAGATGACTGAAGTTTGGATCCCTAGCACTCAGGCCAAAGCCATGTTGATGTGGTCGTCTGCCTGAAATCCTAGCTCAGGCAGAAGTGACAAGGAATCCTTTGGTAAGCTGGATGCCGCAGGAGCTCAAGGTTTAACAACAGATGCTGCCCACAGATAAGGTGGAGAGCAAAGGAAGACACATGACGTCAACTTGAAGCCTTTACATACACATGTGTGCATCCACACACACTATGTGCACACACACAGGAACACATAGCTACACATGGATACATAACACACATTAAAAGACTGGAAAGCATGTGGTTTTTAAAATGTTAAACATATACGCTGGTTTCTTTTCAGATCTTATAAATCTTGAACAGTTTTAAGCTAAACATTATTTCTAGGTAGGCTATTTATTTATAATTTTAAAACGTATCAAATAAAAAAAATGTAGAATTTATTTTCCTCAAACAATCAAGAGTACTCCAGTGGTAATTCCTGGTGACAAAAATCTGTGTTACTACTGTCAACCAAAAGTGGAAAACTGAAGCTAGTACTGGTATAGATTGTGTGTGTGTGTGTGTGTGTGTGTGTGTGTGTGCATGTGTCTTTGTGGTGTATATGTGCATGCATATGTATTAGTAGTATGTGTGTACATGCATGTGTCTTTGTGGTGTGTGTGTGCATATACATTTGTGATGTGTGTATGTGGGATTGTTTGTGTTTATGTATGTGTACATGGATATGTATTTGTGGCTTGTATATGTATGCATTCATGTGTATTGGTGGCGTGTGTGTGTGTGTGTGTGTGTGTGTGTGTGCGTGCATGGGGTAATGTGTGCATGTGTGCATGAATGTGTATTTGTGGCATGTGAGGGGATGGTGTGTGTGCATGCATGTATATTTGTGTTATGTGTGGAGTGTCTGTGCATGCACATGTATTTGTGGTGTGTATGTATGTGTTCATGAGTGTGCCCTTGTATGTAATCTTTTCTGTGTGTGGAAGTGTTTATGAACATATGAGTGCATATGTCAAGCTCATGTGTTGCTCTTCAGAAGCCACCTTCCAGGGTCTCTCAGTCACTGATTAGGCTTCCAGTGAGACCCAGTGATTCTCTTGCCTCTGCCTTTCCAGCACGGGGATGACAGGTCTATGGTGTGCTTGCCTTTATTACACAGTTTCTGGAATGTGAGCTTAGGTCCTCATGATTGTAAAAAAGCCCTTGACCAGCTGAGTTATCTCCTCGATGCTTGGCAAGGATATTTGGCAGTATAGGATGTGTGTACTGGAGGAGTCCTGGAACAGATGAGATAGGCTTTTCCCATACATAGTTCTCAGCATTTCTGCTGGAGGAATGAGAAGCTGCAGCCTGAGAAAAGAATGGAGAATGGATGACAAGTAAAGCGGAAAGTGGGAAAACGCCTTTGTCCTGCCCTAGTTCCAGGTGGGGTCTGATATTGAGGACCAGAAGGGTTTGAATTGCATATGAAGCTTCCAACTCGACTGTAAGACTTTTCTACACCTGAAAGTATGACTTAATAATCTTAATAACTATAGCCTTGTGACTGATTGTGACAGATTCAGGATGATGTCATGGGGCTAGGATAAGGATTTGATGCTTTAGAGTCGAAGGCAACGCTAGAAAAATGAAACAAAACACCCTTTACTGACAGCCAAGATAAAGCCATAGATTAGAAATGTAAGAAGTAAATGACATTCTGACAGAGTAGCAATCTGGCTGGCTTGCCCAACCAGTCCTTGATGAAGTTTATTGCTCCCGAGTAATGAACAACACCCTCTTTCATTCTCAGAAATGCCCACTCTAAGGATGACGATACTCATGGGGATTGAGTCATTTGTCCAAGGGTAATCAGTTCAAAATTGGTGCATGCTGGAATCAAACCTGCTCACTCTGGCTCCAATCCCTGAATTCCCCCATACTGTTGAAGAGTATGCGTTTCGGTTATAACCCTAAATCAGTTAAGTTTTTCAAATAATTTATTAATGAACTTCCACTATTACTCTTAAGACTATACTACACCCAGAGGTTAAGCTAATAACTGTTGGTTCCTAGAAACCCTGAGGGATTTTTCTTAATTCAATAAATTCACAAAGTCATTTCCTATTAGGTTTGTTGTAAAACTATTGGAACACATACTTTCCTCAGTACATCTAACAGTTTGTGCTTCCCAGTTATTTACTTTCCATATGAACCAAACAAGAGGAAAACATCTATGTTTCAACAGTCATGAATTTTAAGTGAGTATAGTTTAGATTAAGTCATTTTATGTGTATTTGTAAATCTGGTAGAATAGGATTGCTAGTCATAAAATCTTAAAAATCAAGCAATAAACTTTAGTATAAAACAGGAACTTTATAAAATTATATATTGTATCAAATTACAAAAACATGGTCACTTTAAACCAGTGAGAAGCTTGAGTGTGTATTTGTAAAGAATCCATCCTTGGAGATATCTTTAAAGAGATGTATATAGCCCATCCTGGAAGCCATGTTCAGCATGCTGTGAATGCTTGCTGGTACGTCATATTCTAATCTATGTCCTTCTCTGTGACTAGGTTTAAATTTAGATTTTAAAATGAATATTTGCCAAGTCATGACATGACTCATATATTTCCGTGTCCAGACCATTCCTCAGATATTACCAGGATCTCTACTGTGAGATGGAATGGTAGAGATGAGAGAACTATTGGGGTCCCCAGCTGAATGACTCTCGGGAACACTTGGTTCTTCTTGAATCTGTTTCTTTTCATATGAAACGTGGCATGAGAGTGTCTAACCTCATTATTTTAATAGGCCTAAAACTCAGTCATTTAACATGTGTGTTCAGAAGAACCAAAGGAGGGGGGAAACAAACAGAAAAACAAACAAAAAACCAAACCAAACAAGGTCATCATCACTGCTGCTAACAGAAGAAACTCCTCCCAACAAACAATTTTAAAGCAAGCAAGAACACATTCATGAGGCCATGGAAGTTGCACAGGAGAGGGAAGGTCCTACGATAAGCGACTCAATCAGAAATCTCAATAAAGTACTGAACCGCCTCTCAACATCTCCACTTTTCAAACTGTGCTCGTGTTGCATGGATCAATTGGGCAAGAAGCTCACAGCCTGTCAAGTTTAACCGAAGTTGAGGAACTGCTAACTGGGTCCTGGTGAGCCCGGGGAGGGAGCACCCCACACACATGCACAAGCTTGGCCCAGACTAGCACTGCTCTGCAACTGATCTTCCTCCGCTCCCTTAATGAAGTTTGACACTTGGCAGAGGCAGGGAGTTAGGAGCATGCTCATAATGAGCTCTCTTTCCTAAGAGGCTTTGAAGCAATAGCAACAGCAGCATTCCTCCTGCCTCAGGCTTCTTCCCATTATCTGCATTGCTGCAGGGCTGGCAAGGCTGTAGTTAACTGCATGCCAAATACCTCATTGGACCATATGGCTGAGGATCCTGGGTATCATTGCCAAGGTTCAGTTTAAATTTAGGATATCTTTTCTAAACTGAGCTCCAGAGGTGTTCTGGACACTCCTTCCTGCTCTTGTGAGATGCTGAGATACCTGTGTGCACTCCACGGTCATCGGATGGAAGCTCTTGCAACCTTCATGGCAAGGCTCTACTCTTAGGGCAAGCCAGACAGAAACCGTTACCTTCACAGCATCATTCCAGAGTGCCCCTGGTGCTTCAGGAACAGCAGAGCTATTCAAGAGAATGAGAGGGTCTGGACACTGTATGATTCCGGAAGTGCATAAAAATGAATGAGAAGATGTTTATGTGAATCCTTTTGATGGGAGATGAAATATGCCCTATGAGTAGGACATAGCCATTGAGAAGGGAAAGGAAAGAACATTCTAGGCAGATGGATAATGCATGTATGGTGAAAAGACTGAGGGTGGCAATGGTAAGGTCTCATGTCTTGCGAGCTAGGAGACATGCAAGAGAAGAGCTTCGTCAGTGCTGTTAACCCAACGGAACAGTGCTGACACAGCGGTCTAATCAGGGCTTCCCGTAGACCCCACCAGGTGGATCTGTGTTGGGCAACAGCTTCCTGCAGATTCCTGGCAATGGTGTTTTTCCATCGTCATTCTGATTTGACTGACCCTCCTTCCTTTCTGCTCTATAATTCCTAGAAAGCATTGACACAAGGCTTGAGCTTTTTATTTTTTGTGGCACAGGCCCAGAGTGGGCATTTTATGAAGATGAGATAAAATGTATGTATGTATGTATGTAAGAGGAAGTGAAGTACACCTGGGGCACCTTGGGAGAATGGCTGCTTTTAAGATGGTTTAGGGATCAAGGGGCTGAAATTATTGTTGCAAAGCAATAGAAAACACTGGCTCTAAAGGAACCCCATCACTTCTCCCACCTACTTCTCTAGACAGGAGTTAAAAGAGCTAAGGATAATTCTAATTTTTTCACAGTGAGAGGAGCATTCAATCCAATGAGATATTACAAAAGGAGTAATAAAATAGCTACTAGACAGGAACAAGGAAGATGGGAGAAGGAAAAGAGCAAATTTGAGAACGATACATGAGAGAGGAGTCAAAACTCTAAACCTTCTGATATTTTTGCACAGTGTCCAATCACCAACATCTCAGCCTTGTGAATGAACTCTGAAGAACGAGTTTGAAGTGTGGGTTGGATCCAGGCTCAGATTTCACATGGCAGTTATCTTCTGTATTTGAAATGCCAATTGGTTATTAAAAACACATTTCCTTAGCTTTGACTACCATCTAATAGACAGGTAACCATTACAACATTGTTAAACCCCAGTAAATACTGCTTATTGGAAACACATTTCTTTCAGCCCAACAATATGATTGTGTATGTATCTATCACAGAAATCTTGAAACTCTACCAATTTGTGCCAAAAATCCAGCTCTTCCCTTTTGAATTCATGAGGCTGGGGCTACTGTCTCAAGTGGAGAATTTTGGAATCTCCAGTGAATGCCTCGGTAATGAATGCCGACTGCTGAGTTCAGAATCTGTCAGTTTGTCTAATCACTCAGAATAACAACTGGAAACAAGAGTACTCCTCACATTCGCAGCAGGTCTGCTCAGAGCATGCTGCCCACTTTGTGTCTAGACCCGGCTGTTTCTGGTTTAGATGCTTGGACAGAGATTCCTAGCAGAAAACCTTTTGGAGGGGCAGATGAATCACCCTGTGACTTGGATACATTTTTCTACCCAACGGATCTATAGTACTGTGCCTACCCTTCTTGGGCTTGGGCTGTGCCCTGGAGCCCTGGACCATAACTCAGGCTGGGGCAGTGTAACTGAGGAAGAAGGAAATCGTTGGAATGTAGAAAGATGAAGAGATCTAAAGTCCAATATTCTGCATTCTACCCCGATGAGAATCGTTCAAGGCTATTTATCTAGAATCTTTATGCATTAGGGGTAGCAGGAGGTACATTGTAGCAGATGCACAAAGTCTAGACAAAATACTGCATCCTCTTTTGCTTTGTTTCCACTAGTGTACAAGATTCTTTAGCTCTTCTGGACCTGAATGGAGTGTAAAGGATATTTGCTGTTTCATAATTATGTTTATTTCCTGCTTCAATTTGGTTTAGGATAGTAAGTACCTGATTCACACGAGAGCTATAAAAGCCAGGCTGACACCCAGCTCACCATGGGGAAATATTTGAACACATCCCTGCAGGTTGGTGAAAATGTTCCCAGGGGGACCGGGAATCCCCAAAGTCAACATGCCCCTGAAGTGGAAACTTAAGGGTTCTTTGGAAAATCAGTTGTGTTGAAAGGTGTTTTGCTGGGGCAAACACATGAAGGAGTGTTTTCCTGAAGTGGACACAGGTGAAAGGCTAAGGCAGACTTGTGAAGGAATGTTTTCCTGAAGCAGAAGCTAAAGCAAGCATGTGAAAGGACACATGATGAAGGATTCTTCACTAACAATATGCATGTATTAGTCCATCTTACATTGCGTAGTCAGGATTTCATAGAGAGAAATGTACCAAAACACTTCTGGTGGTGGTGTGCTGCCAATTCTTGCAGCTTCCAGGAACTTGAGTTGATTGACAGAGTGATGTCAGCTGAGATAGAGACTCATGCTGAGGCAAAAGACAGGCAAGACCTGTGGAGGACACGTGATGCTTCGAGGGAATATAAATAGAACTTGATGGCCAGTGACTGAGGCTGAGCCAGGCTTGTTTATAGAGCTGGCTGTGCAATGATTGTTGGTCTCTTGCCTTTACTGATCTTCACCTTACTGAGAGAGACATGGGTGAGAACTTTTCCTGACGTTCCTGTTGGCCCTGGTCACTCCTGCTGACCTGTGCTGAGGCCTCTGCTAGGTTGTGCCACCCATGCTGATTTTCATTTACCATCCCAACTCTTCTGAACTGGACTGCTGGTGTATCTGTGCAGTGTTTGTGAGTGGAAAGAGCTGCTGCTGCTGCTGACCTGTGAACTGAACTGCCGACTTCCAGACAACACAGACGGGAGTTGCTCTAAAGAACCTTTCTAAACAGGTCCAATTCCCCCATACCCTTCCTTTTTCACTACCTCTAGTGGGCAGTGGGCTGCAAGGGAGATTAAAGTGTTTAAGAACTATCATTAAAATTAGGGTTTGAAAAATTAAAGTTACATCCCCCTCTTACCTGGCCTCCCTCCAGTCCAATATCCAGGATGCTAATATCAGGATATGATTTATAAGAGTGGCTGTACGTTCTGCCCCTGGGGCCTGTGCTGTGATATATTGTGTGTCTACTCTGAATGTGAAAACATACTTTGCTAAGGACTGGCAGAATTCTGAAAGTGTAAAGGACGGGTTCCAATGGAAGCTGCAGAACCACAAGAGACCAGCCACAAAACACTAAACACCATCAGCCTCCAGCCATCTTTTCTGTTACAAGGATGCCAGCAAGAGTGAGAACTTCTTCAGGGTGAGCCTTCTTCAGCCTTCTCCAGTTTCCCACAACTGTCCTATGGAGTGATGTGATGTTATGAAATAAGTATTTAGTGGGTGATGAGTTCAAGGTTAGCATGGGCAACCTGGCTAGACCCTGTATCAAAACAATAAAAATGTACAGTTTGATGAGACTTGGATTTTAACCTGTGAGCGCCAGTGTTACTACCGCAGAACACAGCCAGTGTTCCCAGAGCAGGATTCCACTGCAGCCATGGTTGTTTGCTGGATGCTCCCATACACCTGAAGTCAAGTGTGTTGTGAGACAGAAAAACAAAAAGAGACACACTAAGCATGCTACTTTTAAATCTATATCCTGTCAAATATTATTAATGTGCACATGGCATAATGAAAGTGTATTAATTGGTCTCAAATTGAGCACTGTGGATACAGGAAGATGAGATTTTGAGCAGAGGCATCACTTTAGAGACTGGGCTCTTTATCCTCAGAGAGGAGCCAACCGTGGAAGACTGTAGACCTGTATGTGATCATTCATTTTATGTCAAAATATAGCAGCAGAGCTGGGGCTGGGGTTTAGGGAGGGGTAGGCCATGTTACTATTGTGACTTAGTTTCATATACAAATATTGAAACTGGAGTCGCTGTGTAGGTGGTTTTAATCTTTTTGAAAGGAACGGGTTTTGCAGTTATTGTTTCCTGATGGGGATTATAAGATGAATTAGTCAATTATTTAGATCAATGAATACACTGACGAATTGAAATTATAAGTACTTCAAGATCAAAATGATCCCATTTACAGGATGTGGGAGGGCAAATAAATTTGTATATTAAGAAATAAACTGTAGTTCCCAAGGGTAGAAAAGGAGAGTACAGGGAGATCCCTGCTAAAAGCTGTGATATTTCTCATTGATATTTGATAATGATCTGGAATTAGAGCCATGGTATTTACAAACCTTTTGAACACAATAAAAAATACTAAACTTTGTGCTGCAAAAAAGTGAATTTTATGTTTTATATATTCTAGCCTCAATTTTAAAAACAACCATATAAAGGAAAAGAAAGGATTGAGGGGCACCTCTTTCAGAGACTGGATGTAAAGTTTATCCTGGAAGAAACAGAGAATTCATACCATAGGGATTTTAGTGGGTCACCTTGATACACTGGATTGAGAGATTTAACAGAGAGCATTTAACTCTATGATCTGCAATTAGTGAATAGGTGCTGTGTGGAAGGCAGAGTGCTGCCCAGTGAGAAAGGGTAGGTCTGGTAGATGCTCTAGGGAAGATGGAAGATAAGAAAGAGCCAGCTTGCAATGAGGTGGGAGAACTGGTATAATGGCTGCACCTATGGTGCCCCCGAGGTACTGAGACAATGATTAGAGGTATACCAGGATCACTCCACCACTAGGTACAGACATAGATTTCTAAATATGGTCTTTGTCCTGTTGCACAAGCGATGTTCTCTGAAATCACATGAAGCCATTCATAAATGCAACAATACAAAACATCAGCAATCAAATGGGAATGCTGGCCCAAGCTGTAGGACTCCCATCATGTATCACGTATGAAATCTAATCTAAAAGGGCTTCTTCAAAGACTGGAACGAGAGGGAGCATCATCGGCCTGGATGAAGAGATCCTTAACATCAGCTGTAGTGACTTCTGACATACTACCCTTTGCCCACATGAGAGGAAGTTTCTCTGGTAGTAGAGAAACTGCCATGGGAACTATTTGAACAGATTCCAAAATTCCCACTTACCTTCAGCCACAGAGAGGCAGATAAGTGCAGAAAAAAATACAGTGACATGGGATCCTCTAGGGCCTTACCTACACATATTCCTCTCACAGCTCCACTTAGACCAGGACCCCTTTACAAACAGTCCTCTCTAGCAATGCAACTACTAACTACAATGAAAAGCTCCCTAGCAGTGGTCACATCCTGGATCTAGATACAATAGACCAATTCAGTAGAAACTGGATTTTGGTGCACGGACAAGGCATACATATGGTTAAAATCAGATCTATTGTGGGGAAAGAACAGTGGATTGAAGAAAGGCTTACACAAGGAATGCCAGTCAATCAGAACCAAAAACCACCTGTACATCAGCCCTTGCAAACAACTTCTTCTCCCAAAACTAAAGAAGGCAGCCTTGAGTGGTAGCCAGAGGTTCTCCAGCTACACGTGTTCAGGGCTGTACACTTCAGCCTCACAGTGTATCTACTCTGCATTCCCACTTTGCTTCTCAATACAATCCTTTGTGACTCTGCCTTTTGTAAGCATGTCTTCAATTCTTTGAACATTATGTCCAAAGCCTGGAAAACACAGATCCAGACAGAGACCACCAGTAACAACAGGACCCCCTCGCACCACCTACTGTAGAGTCTCAGAGGAAAAGGTTTGCTTCCATTTAGTCAAGAAGCTTGTGTCTGCCACCACCAAGTTGCATACCTGTGAACCGTTAAAACTCAACACAATAAAATAGCACAATAAAAATATCAGCAAAATGAAAAGGTAATGTGTTCAATCCTGGGTCTGATGCACTTCTCTAGTTTCCTTGAGGTCAGGCTGTGTCTTGCCCTAAGTACTGGCACAAGGAAGTCTTCCATTTCCCCCTTCCAAGGCTCAGTTCATCCCCCTCAGCATCACATGGCTACTTGCTATTTCTCTGTGATTGGAGTAGAAAAACACCACAGAGGGAAAGGGCAGGGACCTAAGTGGATAAATGCCCTTGACAGCTAACTAAGCCCTGATGACCTCTGTACATCCTGTATGTTCTTCCCTCTGTCCCACTTCCTGATGAGACAGACATAGCAAGATACACAACCATCACTGAATAATAATCGAAGAGACTTCAAGTAATGAGAGCAAGGCAATTCTATTTTCCTTTCTGCAGTACCAGGCTCTGGGCCAAAGACAAAAATGGAGATTGTACCAGTGCGGCCCAGAACAGTGCTCTTTACAGTTCTACTCACTTTCACATGGACTGAGGACTCAAGGCATTACGGACTTCCTGATGTCTGGTGTAGCTCCCATCTGAAACTCCCCCATTTATAGTGAACCTTAGAACACAAAATAAAGAAAATGAAGTTGGAGGCACCCCTACCCAATTTCCTGAGGTTAGAAGGCAGAAGAAGCGAGTACCTGGGTATAACCATCAAAGCCCTGGGAGCAGGCCACTCACACCGATGAGGAGCAGGGTCCAAAAAGTCTGCAAGAACAAGATAAACTGCTAAAGCTTCTCTTCTCAACCTGTGAGCTGTGAACAGGGGTGGCCTAAGACCATCAGAAACATCAGATATTTACATTACAAGTCATAACAGTAGCAAAATCACAGTTATGAAGTAACAATGATGATCATTTTATGATAGAGGGTCACCCCAATATGAAGAACTTTATTAAAGGGTTGCGGCACTAGGAAGATGGAGAACCACTGCTCTAAATGGACATCAATTTCCAGGCTCCAGGCAGCTCAGCAGACACTGCTCTGCAATATACCTCATGAGCCACCTACAGTAACAACAAGGGACCCTTCTAGTGACAATGTGTGCCACCAGGATATCCTGCCTCTGGTCTAGCTTTGGCCTTCGCAATCACTGAGTGGCTGGTACCCTCATCAGCTTGGCTAAACAGCACGGAAACGATGTCCAGCTAGCCTCTTGCTTTCAAGGATCATCTACCGCAGAGCCGGCACCCACTCTTTTCCTTCCCCACCACTGGATGTGGACAGGGCAGTGTGCCGTTCCTTGGCCAGTAAGACTCGAGAGGGCTGCTGTCTATGAGTGAACTCTGCCTCTTGATGGTGGAGGCATCACGTAGAGATGCATTCCTAGGTTGCTTCATATGTTGGGAGTTGTTTCCCATTCCCTGAAGTGCATCATGCTTAAAAAAATAAAAGACCCATGGCACTCTGGCTGTCTGTGATACAGAAGTCAAGCATAGTACTTGCTTGGTTTATATGGACCTGCAGTTCTTTCCTCTGAAGCCTCAGATGGTGATCTGAAGTGTTCCCTGGGACATGAGGGTTCCCTCTGCCCCACAAATGTGCCCAGTCATGTGTAAGCAGACTAATGGTTCAACCCTAAGAGAAACTAGAAGGATCCAGGCAGACAACAGCTGCTGGAAAAAGTATCCCAGTGTCTCTTTATTTGTGATCTGGCCTGTTTGTCTGAGGCGTCTCCTGTACTGCATATAGGCCATTTATATTTTATTTCTTACATTTATCCTTTCTTTTTTTTTCCTTCCCATACTTCTGGTGCTTTGAGATTTCTGAAGGATTTCTGGACTAGTCAATCCCACTGGAATTAAAGGACTTGAGCCAGAGTGGAGTTTTGATATGAAAAATCAATCAATCAATAAATAAAACCACTCCTGCAGCAAGTCCCAGACAAGTAAGGACATTGGGCCTCAGACACTTTCAATTAGGCAACCCCAAACCTGCTTGTCCTGAATTATAATCCTCACTCACTAAATAAAGGTTTCTACATGTTGTGAGTAGTCCTGGCGTCTCTACAGGTGGCTTTCCAGGGCGTTATGTGTTCCTCGTTCTGGGAACATTGAGATTCATTTCTTAGTCCAAGAAACAACTACATTTCAATATAAAAGCAGCCTCACTAGTCATGTCCCTAGTTTAAGGGACTCTTGGAGAAGCATACATACCTATGATCCTTGCTGCTAGAAAGCTCTCAGAGCCAGGAGGACAATGCCAACCTGCCTCACTTTCACACATACCCTAGAATCCTGTGTGAGAGATGCACTAAGCTGTAAAGGGAGAGCTAAGGTCACGAGGGCAGATGGATACCTTAATGGAATGGATTGAAGCTGTGACAATGGGTTACAGAAATCTACCCTCCCTCTTCCTTATCCTGATGTGAAGACAGCGTTCACTGTCAGGATGCAATACGAAGACCCCACTCCTCAGGGCAGGGTGCAGAAATTCTCCAAATAGTAAGAAATTAAATTTCTTTCTTTGTAAGTTAGCAAAATTGAGGGATTCTGTTGCAGCAATGCAAAATGGATGAAGACAGGATATCTGTCTTGAGGAATAATAGCCTTAGAGGCCCCTCACTCAGCTTACAAGTGGATCATGTTGTGTTGGTGAGCTCCTGGCCTCAACAGTCATGAATATTCAAAAACAGTTTAATTTTCTAGTTTCCTTCCCTTAGGCAGGTTGAATTGGGATAACTTGAAAAATGGATCAGCCTCTTGGTAAATGTTGCAACAATGAGCCAAGGTACAAATGCCAGGAGCAGTGCCTCTCCACATTCAATCCTGAGGAAACTGTCTTTCCTTTCAGTAGAGTCAGTAAGGCTTCAGTCAACTCAATTTGCTTGTAGCTAACCCAGACAGGCACACAGACACACACACAGACACAGACACATATACACACGCACACGCACATGCACACGCCCACACACGCGTGTGCGCGCACACACACACACACACACACACACATACACACACACACACGCACACACACACATCACCACATGAAAGCTTCCACATCATTCTTCAGCAGGACTTTGTGCATTGCTTCAGCAGGACACTCATGCTGTGTCTAACTATAAACTTCTATGAATAACATTCCCACAAACATTCTGAGCATATTTTTAGAAGCTTTTTTCTCATTAGATATTTTTAGAGCTGATTCAAAGGATGTGATTACACATTGACAGATATTACAGTTTATCTTCTGAGAAGATTTCACCAGCATAAACTGCCAAGAACACAGGGAATTTGTCATAACTTCGTCAACAGGAGCACTTACTCCTTTCCTGGTAAAACTAGTGATAATCAACAATTACTCCTTATTGTCCTTGTCAACTACCATCAATAGGTGCTTCTCATCCGCTTGTCATTTACATATATTCTGTACATCTTTTGAAAAAGAGTTTTATTATATCACTCAAGGCTGGAACCTTTTGATCCCCCTGCCTCTACTCCCCAGGTATGTGCCACCACACCCAGGTGTACCATTTCTTCTCCAACTTACATTTGTTTATTTTCAGTTTATTATTTCTACCTTAATTGTCATTCTTCTTACTTGAAAAGAACGTAACTCACACATGACTACTATTGATAATTATCAATCCAAATAGGAACAATCCAGAGTTATTGTGTTCCTTTCATTATTCTATACTCTGTTTGCATACAGATAATTCCTAACAAGGGTATGATGAGCATACTTTCTATCTAGTTTTACCTTTATATGCTTCCTATGAACCCCTTAAAATGTATATTTCATGGGCATCTTTTAATACATAAAACATTATGCGTGTGTGTGTTAGAATTTTGTATTGCTTACAACTACCATTTTTATTCATACCATGTGTACATTTAGCTCTATCCATCTTGATATAGCTATATATCATATTTATTAAATTGCCACACTAAATTCTACTGTACTTAAATATCAAAGCTCATATTTACCTTCATCAACTGGATTTTCTTTAAACATTAGCAAGAGTTTTGTGATGCATAATGGTCTTGAAATCATGCTTCTCCTATCTCAGCCTTTCTATTAGTAGGATTGTTTATTTGATGTTTTTACATTATACTATGGTTTTCAGAACAGCTTACATATTTCAAAATTATTTATACAGCTAAAAGAAATGTAGACAATTAATTTGGGAGGTGGCTTATGAGAGAACAACGAAGAGTGAGACTGAATTCTTTGCTTGATATTTATAATTATTATATCAATTTTAAAGAAGAGGACTTTATAACTTACTCTTTTTCTGAGATGAATGTTTTTCAAAATCATCACAGTCAATGAACCAAATTCTTATCCTCACCTAATGTCTATGCCACTCTCCAGGCAGAACCATTGTTTATTGAAACAGTTCATGAATGACTTCATAGATAGACCATCTTAATACACACGCCATTTCTTAAATGAATGTAACCTGCTCCCTGTGGCCTGAAAATGAAGACAATCACTCAAGTCAAATAGCTTTGACCATAGCAGGAAATCTGTATCCAAAAATCGTGCCTATAATTCATTCCTTGGCTCAGCAAAACTGTCAACTCATAGCTTAGCTACTATGAAGGTAAAAATCCTTTGGTGATGTGAGGGTCATTGAAGTACAGCCTTATTACAGTGAACTCCAATGTCTAAAATTTGTTCTTATTTTGGGTTTGTACCACAGTAAGAGCCAAAATATTAAGCTCTACTAAAAACAAAACAAACAAACAAACAAAAATACTTTATTTATTTATGTTAATTAAAAAAACTAAAAGTGATATATTATTTTAAAATATCATACAGTTAACATGTTTGGAGTTATTTAAAATTTATATTGAGAAAAACATATGTATTTTCAATATTATTGTAGACAAGCATCCACATAAGTCTGTTCAACTGATTGTTGTTTTATATCAAATAACTTTTATAATACTCATTTTTATTGTTACAATATTTTATAAATTTTAAAAAATATGTTAAAATAAAAAAAGAACAGTATGGCAGGTATTGAAGGGGGTATCTTGGAGAAGTTGGAGTACAAAAGGGAAAGAAGAGTGTGATATAATTTTATTGACTTAAAATATGTTTTTAAATGTTAACCAATTGAGATAAATTGAAATTACCTATCTTTTCTCATCATAATGCAATAAAACTTAAACCAATAAAAAAAGAGAAATAACTATTGATCACACACACACACACACACACACACACACACACACACACACACACAGAGTTCTGTGATGATGGACCTTCTGTGGTAAAGGCGCTTCTTCACACAAGCCAACATTTCTCTGACTGAAGCCAGTCTTGCCAGGCGGATATGTGAGCACTTCCACACTTGTCTGATGAGTAATGGCTCCTTGATGGAGCCAAGGCAATTAGCTCTCACAGGTCCTCAGTCTTGCATCCCATTTTAACCCCATGAGTTGGTCCAGTGTTTCATTTCTTATTGAGGTAACCCTTTTGTATATTTTGTGAAGATTGTCTTTGTATTAATTGCCGATTGCTATAACAGCAGAGAGCTGAGTCCTGGCCAGACTTGGCTATTCTTATTCTTATGGATCATCACCTGCCTCAATATTTGGTAAGCATACACCTTCTTCACTTGCTGATTGGCTTAGTAAAGAACTGATAGCTAATAGCTGAGAAAGAACAGAAAGCTGGCACTTCCAGGCTCTATGGAAGGGTCTCTGGGAGAAGCAGAGGCAAGCAAACTCTCTAGCTGTGTGACTGGCATGTTTTCTAATGCACGTCCCGTGTTCTATATGCTATAATATTTAGGGCTATAAAAACTTTGATACTAGTTAACATTTACATTTATAACACACATTTTCACATTTAAATTAAATTGCAAAGGTATTTCTTGTCAAATTTACACTGGAGTTTTTGGTCTTCTTTTGTTTGGTTCATGTGCTTAAATTTTGTGTTTTGAATACAACATTTTAATATTTCTTATGCAGCAAAATTCATCAATGTCTGTATTGATTTTCCTTTTGGAATTACGTATATAAATATTGATCAAAACATAACATTGCATTTTCCTAGACAAAGACACATGGTTTAGAATAAATACTTTGAATATTTGGTAGCTAAACCATGAGTGAGATGGGCATTTTTGAAGACTAATCAGAAGGCATCAATTTTTCCTCCCACTGTTCATAGCACAGAAAGCATTTGTTGTCTATCTGACAGTACAAAGTATGGCAACTTGCCTTCCTTCGTTAAAGGTGAAAATTGTGTTTGATTTTTAATTATTTTCCATTATATAATTGATAAAGCTTGAGTATTCTTTCTAATGCTTATTGACTTTCTGTCTCTTGTGAATTTCTACTCATATTTTTGCTCCCTTTTCTACCAAGAAACTTATCATTTCCTTACTTCATAAGAATGTAATCAATAGATACTGAGAATATGACCCAATTTTTGGTTCTAGCCTTCATTTTGTTTCATAATTTCTGGGGGATATTTTCAACATATATTAAAAGTTTGTTTTTATGCAAATATACTAGTAATTTTTTCTCTTGTCTTTTCAAGGCTTCCATGTCTATCATACATGTATGATACATGAGTGGAGTTAAGATACTTGGGGGTAAAGAGAACTCATATTTACAAGTAAGCTATTAGCTGCATAAATAACAAAATTTCTATTTAAATTGAATATTTCACTTAGGCTGAAGCAGTACCTTTAGTTAAAAAAAATGTGTTTTGAATATCTTCATATGAAGAAGCTCAGATACATGAGCTTCAAACCATGGAACTACTTTATTATTATTTAGATTATGTCAGAATTACAGGAAGATAACTATTTACCTATAATAGAACTAGAAGGTTTGTTTAACTCAAGATTTTGTGTCAAAGAAAAAAGCTAAGGACTGGATTGAAATATTCCCAGGAAGTCTGGCCTGTAGGGGTCTAGATCTTTTCTCATCTACAAGTTCCATGTTGAAATTCTCATCTCTTGTGTAATGGTACTGAGAGAGGAGACCTTTGAGGGATAGCTGGGTCTCAGTGAGGTCATGGAAGTGAAGCTCTAGTGAAAGAATTAATGAAGAGACATAAAGTCTCTGTTCTCATGCATGCAGCAATGAAAGGCCACAGGGGCTGGAGCTAGGAAGAGACACCCCCCCCACCCCTCACTACAACCATGACACTGACTGTACTGACTTCTTATCTCAGGTTTCCAGCCTTGATGATCAGATATAAACATCATTTTTAAATCCCTGCCTCTAGTATTTGTTATAGCAACTTAAACAGACCAAAGGACCATCTAAGTGGTGAAATTAGTTTTAGACACTGTGCAGGAGAGTTCTAGCATGGTTTTCGGTCAGTGTCCATTGCAGATGTTTTGAAGATCTCTAAGTAGCATGTAACTTATTTTCATGTCCTACATTTTCTGTGTTCTGTGTTTGATCCACTCTGCTAGACATGGAGTTGGGAACAGTCGTGTTCTGATTTCTATAACATTATGAGTTACATGTGATCACACTCTAAGCTAAGCCTCACAGATGCCAATAGCTATTAATATATGAATGCTGGAGCTAGATAGATTCTTCATAGGAAAAATAATCTGGTTAGGAGACTGCAAGTCCCAAACAGGCAGTCCTGTTCACCCTGGATTCTGATGATGGCCACGGGCTGTGTCACATCGTCATGGGAGTATATGCATGCGAAAGAGATTAAATGGCAACATAGAATGCTAAAGGGCTGGGGAGGGGTGAGGGAAAAATCAGGAATCAGCAGGATTCCTTTAAAACAACTAGACTCTTGTGAATTACCAGAGTGATGCAAGTTACTAACTAGAGTACTTCAAACACTTTCTTCATTTCTTCCAAGGGTAGTCGGTGTTCCTCAAGGAACTATGCCCCACGAGGCCCCACTTCTTAAGGTCCCACTCACTCAACTGTGCCACATAAAGAACAAACTTTCAAACAACAACTCTTGGGGCAAATTGTATTTAATTTATAGCAAGAAATCAAAACTAGCTAAAATACTTCTGTCATTTTACAGATTCGAATAACACAAGCTAAAAATTTTAATTGAGCTTGATAACTCACTTGCAATTGAAGCATCTAGAATTGCTCTCTTCCACCAAAGACACCATTTCTCACTGAGATCTACTGGTTAGCAGTGCTCAGAGGGAACAACAACAACAACAACAAAAAAAAAAACAAAAACAAAAACAAAAACAAAAACAAAAAACTCAAATGGTTTCTCTGGCCCATTTCCCTAATGATTGATTATCTGATTCCAGGAAAGAATCCAGTTTTATAATTGTCTACTTTGAAGGAGCACTAGTCTTCCCAAGTTATAAGTCATCCAGGGTCTGAACATGAGGAGCTAAGACCTAGAACTTAACCAGTGAGCCAGAGAGAAGCAAAAAAGAGCATCAAACCAACCAGTTCTGTCTTAGCACATGGTAAAATCCTCAGAAAGTACACACACAGAAATTACAAATGGGTCTGTAGCATAGGGTTATTAATAAGAACATCTGCCTAAATATCATTAGCGATAAAGAATACATCTCTGTGGTTACCTCTCTGTATTCCTTTAAGAGACTAGTGCTGTTATGAAACACCTTTACCAACAGCAAGTTGGGGAGGAAAGGGTCTATTTTGCTTACACTTACACAGCATTGCTCATCATCTAAGTAAGTCAGAAGAGGATCTGAAGCAGGGCAGGTACCTGGAGACAGGAGCAGATGCAGAGGCCGTGGAGAGGGGCAGCTTACTGGCTTGCTCTTTATGGCTTGCTCAGCCTACTTTCTTATTGAACCCAGGACTATCAGCCCAGGTATGACACCACCTACAATGGGTAGAGCCCTCCCCCATCAATCACTAATTAAGAAAATTCCCTACAGTCAGATCCTATGGAGCTATTTTCTCAAGTAAGGATCCCTCCTTCCAAATAACTCTAGCTTGTGTCAAGTTGACATAAAACTAACCTGCAAACCCACGCTAATGTATGCAACAGAATAATAGGTGGCATGTGTGTTAGCTCTATTATGGATTGTCTCGGTGGTTAAAAGCTCTTTTACACAGCTACAAGATCCAAGCTGAGCTCTCTGTAGGCTGTAGGCATTCCTTGATGTCTCAGATCCACACATGTTTAATGACAACTATGATAAATTTTGCGCCAACTTCATCGGTTTATTGAAAATCAAATAATAGATGCAAAAGAGAATAATTGATGTAGAAAGCAATTCATTATTTAAATATAAATTGTGTTAAGCCCCACTCAATTCCATTTGTAAATAAGCAATAAAGTGTACACAGATTGACGCTGAGTGGACGACTCTCTGTAACATCTCCCCTTTATAAAAAGAATATTGCTGGAAGTGTTAACAAGCCAAAACAAAACAAAAACCTACTGCTTGGTCATTCTGTCACACTGAGTTGGCTTCTGTTTGGCAGTTTAGCAGAGAAACAGGAAGGGTTTGTGACTTTGAAGTCTCAAGAGAGTGTAGGTATTTCTCTGACCTGGAATCAAGTGTATGGATTATTAGGAGGAGAAATTAAAGAGAATGGAGAATCTGGGATACAACAAAAAGAGAGTAAACTGATCTGAACAAAAACTTAACAAAGACAGAGGGCAAAAAGAGGAAGAGTGAAATTTGAAGCATAAGGGATGATTATGTCTCACGTTAGCTGTGCTACTGTGTCTGGTTGTCTAGT
>JADRCD010230048.1:0-13453 GCA_019843815.1 Montemys delectorum | reverse complement strand
CACACACACACACACACACACACACACACACACACACACACACACACTTTTAAAAAAGGATCTAAAATCACATTCTTGTATTTCTAAGGGAACAATAAATTGTAATGGCAACTAGAGCTTTGGGTGAGCATGTATCCAGTACACCTCAACCAAAGGCATTTGAGGGATCTTAGTCATCTAAATAACCCCATCCTGGTTCAGGGCTCCATATTTACATCTTTATAAATTCCCCTAGGGACCCAAAGAAGCAAGTGGGATTACATGATTTTAAAGAAACAATTGGGTAATGAACGTGCATCTAGAGGCCAGTGGACCAAGACATGACAGGATTTTCTTTCTTTTTCTTTTTCTTTTTTCCTACACAAAGGATAGAGGAATTGCTAAGCCTGGTCCTGAAAACAAGGTCTTTGTTTTATGTGGTTACCACATGGTCTCGTCCTCTCTCTTTGGAATTTGACAAGCAAATTGGCATTTGTGTTTCTGAGACTGTCATAGAATAGTGATTGTTAATTATACCCTAGATGTCCTGCCTCATTCTGCCATGGATGTATTATGCTAAATGTGTTTAGTGAGCAAAAGATCTTAAATTTGATTTCAAGTTGCCTATCTCAGCATGCCAGTCAGACCCGCCCCAGGTCAGAGAGCTCTTGAGGGGGCTACTAGGAGTTATTCTGCTCCATAATCCCTGGTTCTAACATAGAGCAGGAAGTATTCAGAGGGTCCAGCAGATGTCAGTGTGAAATTTGTGAACCTCTTTGGGTTACATATTAACATATCAGATTACATCATCCACTGCCCTAGAAAAGATATTGTCTGAATGTAAGCTTCAAAAACAGTCATTTGCATCAGAATCTGTCCCTCTAACAGGTAAAAGTTCTGACCTTATATCTCAACCCCAAAGCTGGATAAGAGATGCAGTTTCCATGTTAAAGGAACTTCAGAGGATGAGATGTGTGAATAAGGTGTCTGTCCCTAAAACTAAATCTTCTGATGCCCACTGTCTGTTTTCCTCTGCACAGCTCCACTGAGCTGATTCTAGGCACCTTTGCTCTAACCTGGGATGCTGTCATTTGACAGTCACAGACAGACACCCATAGCAGGGGTTTTAAGTTATTTGGTGCTTTGCAATTAACAAGTGACATTGCCACACCAGTCATAGGTATTTCAATATCAATATGCCTTTAAATGTGTTTTATTAATTTTAGGATTCTTTGTGTATTAAGAAAATGACAGAGACTATATAACAAATGTCCTGTATGTCCACTACTTAGATTTAATAACTATGGACATTTTACTATGGGTACTGGCAGTCTTTTATTTTATTAGTGATTAAATAGTCTAATATACTCCTTCCTAGTCCCAACCCCCTCCCGCTCAGCATGGTATAAATATTACCTTTAAGTTAATATGTATCACCTCTGTAATTGTTTTCTGGAACTGACATAACAAAGCACTATAAGCTGAATATCTTAAGGAACAGGGATGTACCATCCCACATTTCTGGAGGCTAGGCTCTCAAGGAGATGGCAATCCCTCAGGAAGAGCAACAGTGACAACTAACCTGGAACTCTGGGAACTCCCAGAGACTGAGCCGCCAACCAAAGAGCATACACCCGCTGGTCTGAGGGCCCCTGGACATATGTAGCAGAGGGCTGCCATGCCTGGCCTCAGTGGGAGAGGTCCAACCTAATCCTGCAGAGACTTGATGCACCAGGGTTGGGGGAGGAAGGATACAGAGGGCTGCCCTCTCAGAGGGAAAGGGGAGAGGGCATGAGGGAGGAACTCTGCAAAAGGAAGAGGGAGTGGGGGACAGCATTTGGGATATAAATAAATAAATAATTTTTAAAAAGACTTTGAGATAAAGGTATCTGGCAGGGCTGTGGTGGTTAATATTGTCAACTTAACAGGATCTAAAAATCACCTTAGGAGACAGGCCTCCGGGGCATGTGTGAGGGATGATCTACATTGGGCTGACATGGGAAGACCTACCCTATAATGTTGGTAGCACCATTCATTGGGTTGGGGGCCTGAAATTGAGCAAAAAAGTGAAGTGAATCAAGCGCCCTCACTGTTTTCTCCTTGCTGACTCAGGCCACAATGTGACAAGCCATCTCAAACTCTTGCTGCTATGACTTTCCAGCCATGATGGACTGCACCCTCAAATTATCAGCCAAAATAAACTGTCCCTTCCTCACATTGCTCATGTCATATAGCTTGCCACATAAACAAAGACAATCAGTAATAAGAGGGCATCCTAAGGAGGCCAGGGCCAGCTCAGATCTTGCCATCCAAACTCCTGGTACTTCCTTGGCTGGGGCAGCAGAAGTCCAACAATATGATACCCTTTGCAGGTGAGCCTAAACATCTTCATTTTATAAAGTGTCTATGATATTTGACTAGAGGCCCAGCTAACTGTGATAGGACTTCACATTAATCACTTACATTTGCAGTGACCTTAAGCTCACATTCTAAGGAAATTCATCATATGACCATCAGGGGGATAAAAGCCAACCCACACCATCATCTAAGTGTTACTGCTTTCATATTATATAATTTTCTAATAACTATAATATATAATGCATTTCCAACTTTGGCATAAATAGCATTGTACTGTGCTTTTTATTCAAATACTTCTCTTTTTAATCAAAAATATATTTTGGAGATATACTTCTATTTCCACGACATTTACAGAATTTCATCATGCGAATCAGTCTATTCTCTCTACTGAAAGTAAAATAACTACACAGTTCAAAATGCCACCCGACCAGGAATAAAAAAAAGCATCTGTCTTCAGCGTAGCTCATAGGAGCTCCTGATTTTGGCCCTTGCTAAGACTGTGTGGCTCTAACCACCTTTCACAACCTTGCAGTGTTTGTCAGTTCTTATTTATTAAGGATGTTCCAGGCAGCAAGAGGAAAGCTACTTCACAACTGCTAGATACTGTTAAACAAGGAAGAGGTTTTAACTTGAATAGATTTAAGTGTGGTGTTTTGAAAGAGTTTCTGGAATATCATCTGAATGTCCCAAGCTAAAGGGATAAACCTTTAGAGAGGAGGTGGAAGATCCATTTCCTTGACCTCTAAGAGGGTCTTTAAGGAGGAAATTGATCTCACTCTTTTTTGTTTGTTTCTTCTGAGTGAAAATGTTTATTTTTTGCAAATCATAATTTGCTCATATGGATTGCTATGTTAACTTTTCCAATGTAGAGGAAATGAGAGCAGAGATTTGGAAGTAACATTTTATAATAGCTCCCTCATAACCTGAAGGATCATTCCACATAATTGGGAGGCTGTGGCTGCCTGTCTGACCCTCTCTCTTTCTCCACTTACTAAATTTAAACAATGCCTGGCTAGTTAAGGTACATGCCTCATGTATTTGAGCGTATTAAACATCCCTGTGTGTACTGTCAGACTGTTTAATGTCTTTTCATATGGTTTTAATATGTTAACACCATTAGGATGTTAACATACTTTTTGATTTTTTATTGATTCTTTGTAAATTTCACACTATCCCACTCTTTTGATCATAAGTCATACGAAGCAGCCAATCGGAAGGCTTCCAGACCTTCCTGAAGACATGCTTCATACCTCTGTGCTCGTCTGCAGTCTGTGCTGCTCCCTGGTTTTTGGCCATGGTGCCCAAGAGCTGGGGAAATGAAGTAAATCTCCATCAGAGAGTCAGAAAACATGGCATGTCTGAGGTGAGCTGCATTAACCCACAGCAGAGGCAAGAGGTCCAAAGACTCTACAAGGTCATCTAAGACATAGATAAAGGGCACGCTTATAGAGAAATCACAACGTCTCTGGACACAGAGTTCCCAGGACAGATGAACATACATGGTTTCCCAGGAAGTTATCTCCAACAAAGAGATGTCAATGCGATTACCCAGTACTACTTAGATGTGACATCCAAGTCTGAGCTCCTTCTGCTTTTCTGAACCCTAGCAACTGGGTTTTAGAACACCAAAGCAAATCCCACTCCCTGAAGAGCCCAGGAGAAAGCTCCATGTCACTCCTAGACACTGGATGCTCAAGGAAAATGCTGGGAAACAAGATAGAATCCACTTCTGGAGGCTGAAAGGAATGTTGGAAATGAATCCAGGGAAGATGTCTACTTCCTTTGCCTGATGCTCTGACCATTAAAATAACTTGCTTAGGCCAACTATAGGGAACAAGGAAAATCTTGTGTGAATGTATGTCTTTGACATGGGCATGACCATGTCAAGGACCCCAATGACCCAGATCCATGTGAGTGACCAAGCCTTCCCTGAGTGAGGCTCAGATGAAAGGCAAGACTTTCCTCTGGTATGAGTGTAGATAATGAGAATGTGTGCTTTCTTCCCCTGGTGGTTTACAGCCTAAAGATTGCTCCCTACAATCTAGGAGATCAGTTAAACCTGCCTCCTTATTCGGCTATAAATAATAACCCTGCCTTTTGAATTATCTGTATGCAACGATCCCACCCTCTTATTCAGCTGTATTGCAACAACTTCACCTCCCTGTTCAACTGTGTATAATAAATATACTGAGTTTCAGGGCGCTGTAGCTTCTCTACCAGAAAACCAGTATACCCAATCCCAGTATTTCTTAGTTCACACACCTGTCCTTTATCCATGTCCTTGGTGCTGACAGATAGGTAGATCCCCAGAGATATGCAAGGACACCCAGCTGAGGAAACAGCTCAGGCAGTAAAGCTAAATCCCCCAAAGCCCTGTGAAAATTCCAGTTGTGCAAATGCACACCAGTAATACTAGTGCTGTAGAGACAGAGACCGGAGGATCCTGCAGGCTTGGTGCCTAGCCAGTCAGGCTGAATTGGTGATGGACAGTGATAGATAGATAGAGGAAGACAACCAATATTAGTATCTGGCCTCCATGAACATATGTACATGTGTGTCCTCCACACACATACCAGACATTCAAACAAGCAAACAAATAAAAATAGCTTATTCAAATTTTGGAAAACCTCTCAAAGGCCCTTCATACAAAAGTGTCAAATAGAAATGAAGTTGTGAGTTAGCTGTTTGTGTGACGTGTCCTTCAGACATACCACACAAATGGATCTCCCCAGGTGGACTCTGAAATGCTTCAGGGGTATAGGTGAGTTCATTACTAAGTCTTAGCATGTTGAGATCTAAGGAATGGAAGTCTCAAGCACTCAAGTTTCAAGCACCCAACCCACTCCCCCACCCCCAGCCACTGACTTTCTCAAGGGATATGTGGACTCAGAGAAAGCACAGCCCAGCAGGGAGCAGTGAGTGGGGTTTATATTCCAGAAGTTGCTCTTTATTCAACCGTCCTTGAAGACAAATACCCAGTGAATCTCACCCATCTACAAGGCAATTCCCAGCTGTCATCTGTAGTCACCAAGCCTCCCCCTACAGTGAGATCTGTGGTTGTTTTACTTAATGGTGGATTCTGCCTACACTGAAACCTCTCAAGCTAGAAAGGAGAGAGGCCATAATACTCGAAGAAAATGCCAGGCTACTGTGTCCATAGAGGGATGTTTCTGAATGATGACAGAATTTAAAAATAAGCACAGAAAATTTTATGGATTTTTCTATGGACTTCCAATTGGACTCTAAAGTTTCCTTTGAAGGTTTTAAATCAAATGAGTCTCTTCTACCTCTGTAAATATATGTGTATGTATGTGTATGTGAGTATATATGTATATGTATACACACATTCACATGTAAATATCCTTATTTCTGCTTCCATCAATCATGTAGAACTCCCCAAACTCTCTGTAAGAAATCTGAATAAAAATCACCATGAAGGAAATAAGATTATAAACATAGAAATTTCCACTGCTCCCTACATAGAGATTCTAAGAAATAAAATTAATACATCTGTTACCAAGACTTCAGCACCTTGAAGATGGAATCAATAGTGTGCACCATCCACCTTGACTTATCTTTGTTCTTTTGACCAAAGTTGGGGTAGAGAGAAGCCATTTAGAGACTTTTCTGGCATTAATCAGGAGTCAAGGGTTTCTGCTTTCATTAAGTTATATTCACTCCAATCCCATTATTTCTCTCTGAAATAATTTTCATGCCAACTTCAGTAATTTAAACAAATAAATAAAGATTGTGAATAAATAGGTATTAATTAACTTAGAATGTAATATATATATATATACATATATATATATATATGTATATATCAAATTAAGTGCAAGTGTGCCAAGGACAGTGATCATCAGGTTTGGTCCAATCCTGTCTACCATTACTAGTTGAGTGTTCTTGGAAACTGATAGTTTCTCTGATACTATGTGCTTATTTGTAAAAGGGAGTCAGTGAGCATTCCTGAGAGCTTCTCTAGAATTTAATGATGCAGAGCCTGCACAAAGGCTGATACAGAGCTGATGCCAATCAGAGCAGCTGTCCTAGGGTCTCTCTCGCTGAGATGAAGCACCATGACCAAAACAATTTGAGGAGGAAAGGGTTTATTTGGTTATACTTCTACATCATAGCCCATCACTGAAGTCAGAACAGGAACTCAAACAGGCAGGAATCTGGATGTAGTTGATACAGAGGCCATAGAGGGGTACTGCTTACTGGCTTGTTCCCCATGGCTTGCTCAGCCTGCTTTCTTGTAGAACCTAGGACTTCTGACACATGAACAGCACTTCTCACACTGAGCTGGGCCCTCCTACATGTGGGACCAGGAAACCTGGACAGATGAAAATAGGCTATGTTTATTGAGAACTTGTTCTTAGACACTACTCTATCCACTTTCCAGTCATTGACACATTCAGTTATGGCTACAACTCTATGACTCGGGTAATATGTTCTTACAGATGAGGGAAGCAAAGCACAGTGAGACCTGCATCATGCCCAAAGGCACACATAAAACCAGGATTCAAACTGACAGCATGCAGCTTTAATCACTCTGCTGTACAGCTGATGAACCCACCTGACACCAGCTCACCACCTCCCATCCCAAGCTACACCCAAGATAATCACAGCAATTACTCGAACTTCTTTTCCTTCCCTGAACCACCAGCAGCCCCTCATGGTATATCTGCTAAAGGATATGGCTCCAGAAAGACATCAAGCCGTTCTAGAAAGTGCCTGCTTCTTAGTTCCTGTTCTCCATGTAATTGGCCTCTGAAGTCACACAGACATGGGTTCAGTCATAATCAGCACTAACTTTGATTTTTACGTTGCTTCTTAGCATTTTCGAGCATCAATCTCCTCAGCTGCAATGAAGACTATAATTGGATCTGTGGTCACACAGCCTCAAAGCACTAGCAGCATGCAGAAAATGGATGTATCAGGTGCTTTTGTTGTTGCTGGGACCCCAACAACCAACAAGAAGAGAAAGGATTTATTTGGCTCCAGGTTTGAGAGCATATCAGGCAGGAAAGGCATGATGGCAGCACTATGAGGAAGCTGGTCATAGTGAGTCTGCAGTCAAGGCACAGCGAGATAAATGCTGGCTTCAAGCTTCCCCCTTCCTCTCCCTTCACCTCCCTTTCATCTGTGTGCATGTGCCTGCCTGTTCTTTTTATTCAGTCTGGAACCCCAGGCCATAGGCTGCTCTGCCAGCATTCAAGATGTGCATTCCCTCCTCAGTTAAACCTCTCTGGAAAACATCCTTATAGATACAAACAGAGGTGTGTTTTCTAAGTGATTTTTAAAGCCATTCAAACAGATAGAGAAGATAAAACACCACAGTGGGATTACCAACCATCCAATTCTTTGGGACAAAAGTTAAACAGATCGACTGAGCTAACAGCTGCCTCCTTTCTCCACTTTTCAGAGTCTTAGATTAACATTTTTCTGCCTGGAATCTCTGTTATAACTTCCAGCCTAGGGCTCCCCAGGGGCCCAGAAGCTGATCATCCAAGCTAGTAGTCGATGACCCAAAGACACTTTAAAATTGCTGTGGCTTTGAGGGTCTCACCAGTTAGGGCTCAGTCATGTCATCTTGCCTGAGGGTTGGGGTGGGGGTCATTTTTCCACATCCTGTGGATTTGAACACTAAAGTCTACACAAATCCTGACTTCTTTCTCTAATTCCTATTTTAAACTTTCTCACTCAAAAGATCACCTTTCTGAATAACATTGACCTTTAAAGACACATTAAATCTTATTCAGAGTTTTCCATTCAATATCCAACTCCCTTTTTTATTTTGCCTCCTTCTTTGAGTTATTAATAAAGCTTCCTTTATGTATGACACCATCTCTCCATACTATTAATGTATGTTGCACAAAGACACTGCTGTGGGGACAGTAATTATTTTGAGGTTTAGTACAGTCAGGACAAGGTATGACAAAGCTGTGGGTTCCCTAAGGGCAGGATCTCTCACGAAGTATCTTTCAGTGGAACATGTGCATGATGTCTTTTGTATCCTGCACATCTTTGAATAGGCTCGGCTTGTTCAGTCATAAAACTCCCTTTCTCACTCAAAATCACAACTGATATTGGAAAATTAGACCCATATACCCACTGCTCCCAGCTTTCATTAAGCAAGCAGAAAGATAAGACAGAAATGTTCTTTTTGACTTTCAAATATTTTCTTTAGCTCTCCCCTTGGAACTGCTTCCCTTGAAGTCAAAATTTACTGCTGATGGCCCCTTCAACTCAGTGTCTAACCTATACACTTACCCACAGCTCTTTTCTGTCATAACTGGCAATTGTCTAGGTAGACCCAGGAGGGTAGGGAATGGAGGAGAAAGAGATATGTCTTTGGTTCCGCATGCTTCATTCTAATGAGGAGTTGTCTAGTGACTGAGGGCTGAGTGATTCTGACACAACCAGGTCTGTTCTCCATTGACTTCCATCCTGCTCTCTCCTCGGGGATCTGATTCCTGAATAGTCCATCATCTGGCCCTCAAAGCAGAGGACAAGACAACAGGGGACACCAGAAGGAGGTCAGAATATGAGAAGACATCTGTTCTGCTGCCTCTCTGCTATGTCAGGTGCTGAGTCTCTGTCATTCCCACAATTGCCCCCTTAGCCTAGGGCAACTCAGTTGTCTCAAGTGACCCTCTCCCCAAGGTTTCTAAGAGCAGTCTACTGTTAATCCCAGGTTAGCTTAGACTTCTTTATTTGAACTGAGTTAAATTCCATATCCATGACTGCCTGATATCCATACACAATCACAAGTGTTACATTAAAGATTTTCAACATATCTATCACTCCTTTTCTTTAATCTCAGCTATCTTTGTTTTACTGACCAACTAGCCTGCACAGTGAGCAAAAATTGGACCTGCAACCCAACAAGTCTTCAATCTGTGTGCTTAGGAGAAAATCACTCTCTTCCTGCCAACACAGGCTCCAGTTTCCTTAATAACTAAATGCAAAGGTCAGCTAAACCAGTGGTGCTCCAAGTGGGGCCACAGTCTCCAGGGGTTCCAAAAATCCTTATAGGAATTCTCAAAGGTCGAGGCTATCTTCATAACTCCAAGGACTTACTTATTTACCTTGTATTTCCACTTGATGACATTATTAATGGGACACAGTAATGGTAGACAACACCATACACTCCAGGTTGGAGACCATGGCACCAATGGCACTCCTGTTGAATTCTGCCACACCCTCCAAATCTGAGTAACAATTTCACTCAGGAACAGTCTTAATGTAGTACTTGGAAATGTTAATTTTATTAAATACTGAGCCTTTGGCCTGTCCTGTTTTAGTTTCTGGAACTCCTATTGGCAAAAAATGAGAGCCAAACTCTAAGCATTTCCACTTTGTTCTGAGATATAAAGGGAGTCACCTCCAAGGAGAAGGCAGACACATGGCCGCATTGTGATCTAGACACTTTTCCCACTATTTCTACTCAAAAGATCAGCTGACAGGCAAACTACGGCTGCTAACACTGAGACGTCTGGAAGACGTTTTTCAAAAAGAATGAACCAAGTGTGGCTGTCTTTCCAAAGAAGATAACTGATGATATTTGTTCTGAGTGATATGATTTGTGCTCTCAAGCATGGTACCTCCCAGTCTTAACAAGTCATGTGTTGCAATATGGTGAAAGGTGTCAACATCCAAACAACCATCGCCTCACGTACTTCAGTGAGATCCATCAAAGGCTCCTTCCTGGCGCTGGACGGGTGGCTTCATGGTTAAGGGCCCTTCTGGCACAGAACCTGGATTCAGTACACTCACATGGTGGATAATAGCCATCTATAACTACAGTTCTGGAACATCTGATCTCCATGTGCACTGCGCACACATGGTACACGGGCATACATGGAGGCAAAAGAGCCATACACATAAAATAGATTTAAAAAAATCTTTAAAAATAAAAAAATCCTTCCCAGCACTTGAGAGGCAGAGGCAGGCAGATTTCTGAGTTCGACGCCAGCCTGGTCTACAGAGTGAGTTCCAAGACAGCCAAGGCTATACAGAGAAACCCTGTCTCAAAATACCATAATAATAATAATAATAATAATAATAATAATGAATAAAAAACCCTTGTCCTAAGTGTGCAAGCTTAGGACAGGGACTCAGAGACATTTACTTGATGTCTGAGCTCAACTGTCTCAGCCATAAAGAGTTTCTTTATTTCCTCATCTGTAAAATGACCTTGCCTAGCTAGAAAAGAACTAAATAATAATATATGGATAAATATTAATGCATTCATTAATTAATGTAGAAGCTTCAAAGCAAGTGTTTGGATCTGGTAAATGGCATGCAAGTGTCCCATTACTCATTATTGTCACTCTAGGGGTCTGTGGAACAACAATGGCTCTAGCAATAGAGGTTGTCATATTCATATTCCAGCATAACTTACAAGCTACTGACCTCAGCCATGTGATCCAGTAATATGATCATGTATAATAATATATCAACAAACAGTGATGAATGGCCATATGATTATTGTGGAGAATAAAAGAGATGTTAGGTGCTTGGCCCAGGACCTAAAGCATTATATTAACTCCTTTATATTAGTAATTGGGTGTTTGAGAAATCCTTCTTAAACTTTATAAAATCATTATCATGGGGCAGGCGATATGGCTCAGCGGGTAAAGGAACTTACCACTAAACCTGAGGACCTGACTTGGAGCCCCGGGATCCACGTGGTACAGTAATATAAACAATTTCCACAAATCATCCTTTCACACACACACACACACACACACACACACACACACACGTGTTGTATCACAACACAATGACATCGTAACTTCCAGGTCTCACAAATGTGTAATACTACTGAGCAGTGACATTGAAACAGTAGCTTTTTGAAGAGGTCGGGAGGTTTATTCCTGTGGTGTGAATACTATCACCATGGCCAGTTTTAATCTATGAGTGTGAGGCCCCTGGACACAGAGCTGGTAAGAAATTCTCAGTCTTGGGACGCTTAGGTACCACTCCTCCCCAGCAACCTTCTGGGGAGGACTCACACACTATGCATCAGTTCAGGACTCTCCTACCCAGAAGGTGTGGGTTTCCCAGGGCAGAAGAAGCAAGGGAAGCTGAGTTTTGGTATATTCACAAACACATTTTAAGTGTCTCGATAAAAACAAGACAACTCTCTCTGAACTTGAAACAGATGGAGAAGTAACTGCGGCATGAAACCATGAGAGGCAAAGACTAAGTTTAAAGACACAATTCAAGCAGAAAATAAAAAATGGACATGTTTCCATGATACCATTTATTAAAGAAAAACTTTTCTTTACAGTATATCTTTCTAAGTGTAAAATTCACTTTAAAATTTCTGAAAAGAGTAAAAGTAACTTTTAAAAAATGCTGGGCAGTTAAAATGCCCTGGTTCAAAGTTGGGCTTGTTTTGTTTTGTTTTGTTTTGTTTTTTAAATAGGCAAGAGTGTATGCTGAGAAGAGAGGAAGTATTATGAAGGGGGGGTCACCTGTGACAACCTGTCATGTTAGTCTTGACATAATTCAACTTCTGCACCTAAATAGCCATAGAAGTCGGAGGGTGGAGATGGAGTCCCTAGGACCAGCTACTCATTGATGAAGATTTGCCTTTCTATTTCATGTAAAAAATAAATTACATATAAATAAGGAGTTAAAGAGAGCTAGTGTGTTCTGAGAAGTGCACACAGTGTGCCTTCTCTTCCACACTCACTACACAAAACTCTCCTCCATATTACTACACAACAAGAAGGAATCCACAAGCCGAGGCTGGACCAGCTGCTGGAAGTCAGAGTCCTGAAGGCCTTCAGGGCAGATCCCGGCCAACCGACGCAGGGCAGCCTGGGGAGAGAAGAAAAGAGAGGACACTGTCAGACTGGGCCTCATGTGGGTATGTGCTTCCTTCAGCTGCCCCAAGAGAAGCATTTGAGAAATGTCAGTAACCAAGCAATTTGATCTGATTACCTGACACTTGTCCCATGATACTTTTTTAAATCATTCTGGTAAACTATTTTAAAGATTTGTTTTTTTTTTTAACTTTTATTGCATTATGATGAGAAAAGTTACATGATTTCAATTTATCTGAATTTGTTAACATTTAAAAACATTTTAAGTAAGTAGAATTAAATCACGTTCTTGTTTCCCTTTTGTACCCCCACTCCTCCCAGAGATACCCCCTCAATACCTACAATATCTTTTTTGTCATATTCCTTAAAATTTATAATATTATAACAATAGAAATAAGTATTATAAAAGTTGCTTGATATAAAACAACAATCAATTTAATAGTCTTATGTAGATGCTCGTCTACAGCAATAGTGAAAATACATTTTTCTCAATATAAATTTTAAATAGCTCCAAACATATTAACTGTATATTTCAAAATAATACATCACTACTGGTATTTTCCTAAATGAACATAAATATGTAGTCTTTTTCTTTGTTTTGTATTCAGTAGAGTTTAAATTTTTGGCTCTTATTGTGGTACAAGCCCAAAATAAGAACAATTTTTAGACATTGGATTTCATTGTAATAAGGTTGTACTTCAATGACCCTCACATCACCAAAGGATTTTACCTCCATCGTAGCTAAGCTGAGAGTTGATAGTTCTGCTGCACCAAGAAATGAATTGTAGGCTCAATTTTTGGATACAGACTTCCTGCTATGGTCAAAGCTATTTAACTTGAGTCAGTGACTTTATTCTCAGCCCACTGAGAACAGGTTACATTCATTTAAGAAATGGTGTAGGTATTAAGATGGTCTATCCATAAAGTCATTCACCAACTGTTTCAAGGAACAATGGTTATGCTTGGAGGGTGGCACGGACATTGGGTGAGGGTAAGAATTTGGTTCATTAGCTGTGATAATTTGGAAAAGCATTCATCTCAAAGAAAGAGTAACTTATAAAGTCCTCTTCTTCAAACTTGATACAAGAGTTACAAACGTCAGGCAAAGCATTCAGTCTCACTCTTTGTTGTTCTTACAAGTAACCTCCCTAGTTAATGATCTATGTTTCTTTTGGGTATATAACTACTTTTGAAATATATAAGCTGTTCTGAAAACCATAGTATAGTGTCAAGACATGAAATAAACAATACCACTAATAGAGAGGCTGAGATAGGAG
>JADRCD010230047.1:0-20425 GCA_019843815.1 Montemys delectorum | reverse complement strand
TGTAGCATCACTGGACCTTATTAAAAGACTTCTCTCTGTTTCTTTTTCTCTTCCTTTTAAGACCTTTATCATTCGTGGAGCAGGCCGAGCTGATAACAAAGAGAGACTTCAAAAGTGTCAGCCGAGTGGTCATAGCAGCAATAAAGGTAGTGGCAGCTATGTGCTGGCCAAAGTGGTAGAAAAATGTCTGAAGTATTCCAGCGAGTGGTGGAGGGAGGAACCTGTGGAAGAGGGACAACAGATTGACACCATGATTAAGTAGACATGAAGAAACATTCACTTACCTTAGATGAGGAGCTCACAACAGACATATGAGCACCACCAAATTCCCAACATGGTATGAATCAATAAGTTTATTGGGGCTACATAGAGGAGTGTAGGTGAGAGGTTACCACAGCAGTAGAAATGACTTGAAGACAGCTACATCATCAAAAAATCACCCAAGGGTGAGTCACAGTTCACGAAAGCTGGAGACCTGGAGCATAACCTGCAAGCAGCTCAAGAGTTGGCGAGCATGTTTTCTGGGTATCTCAGTTGTTCTGAGCCTCTGCTAGAGCGCAGCTGCTCTCTGCTTCTTTCAGGAATCATGACTGCTCTGAGAGCATCTCTCAGCAGCCCTTACTGCCTATGTGCTCTTGGGACGAAAGGGACCTAGTGGATCTGCTCAGCATCAAGAACTTCCTGAAGCTTTTGATTTATTTACTTCCTGAGATTAAAGAGCTTGCCTGTAGGATGGGATGTTTCACCTCCCATTATGATATCTTTCCTCTTAAGGACTTTGCTGTTAAGATGTAATTTTTCAAAAAAAATGTTTTTTTTTTTTTTTTTTCTACAGAGCACAGAAACAAGGGATGGAGAGACATGAAAGGCATGGGAGCCAAGACTGAAGAAAAATAGATCTGGAAAGAGAAGAGGGACCCAACCCAGGTGATTAGTACTCACATGGTTTTTCTTCTTGGTGAAAGTATTTCTAAGTATTTTATTCTTTTTCATGTATTGTCAATAAAACTGTTTCCTAAATTTTTTTTCTTTTTTGGATTGAATAGTTTCTTTATTTACATTTCAAATGTTTTCCCCTTTCCAGGTCTCCCCTTCAGAAACACCCTATCCCATCCCCAATCCCCCTGCCTCTATGAGGGTGCTTCCCCACCCACCCACTCCTGTCCTCCTGCCCTGGAATTCCCCTACACTGGGGCATTGAGCACACTCTCAGATCCAAGGGCCTCTCCTCACACTGATGTCCAACAAGGCCATCCTCTGCCACATATGTGGCCAGCCCTATGGGTCACTCTATGTGTATTCTTTGGATGGTGGTCCAGTCCCCAGGAGCTCTGGGGGGTCTGGCCTGTTAACACTGTTGCTCCCTCCATGGGGCTACAAACCCCTCAGCTCCTTCAGTCCCTTCTCCAGCTCCTCTATCAGGGACCCCAGAATTCAGTCCAATGGTTGGCTGCGAGCTTCCTCATCTGTATTTGTCAGGCCCTGCCAGAGCCTCTCAAGAGACAGCCATACTGAATTTCTTTTTTCAAGTAGATTTTTATTGTTATAAAGAGTAGGCTTTCTTAAGTGTTTATTTTTATATCCTGCTTTAAATATTTTAATAATGATATTGTTGTGTGTGTCCATATGTAAGAATGCACATTCACTTGCTGAAGAACTCTTGATAATTGATGACTGTTGGGAAGGAAGTGTCAGTTTCAAGGTTGTAGTTTCTGAGAGGCCATCCAGGTCCTACTAGATGAACCTACACCCACACATATACAGCAGCAGTATGTGAACTTGGGGTTTTATGGACTTGGGAAGGAATAATGGTGAAGTTTATAGAGCAGGAAATGGGGGTGAATGTGATCAAGGGTATTTTATACATGTGTTGAATTTTTAAGCAATAAAAATAAATAAACTGTTATGTAGCATCGCATACTAGGGCAAACCAAGAGTCACACTGAGTGGTTCAGTAGTGTGTGATGTCAAGAGAATTGTGTTCAAAACCAAAGTCTAGCCTGCTACCTACTAGTTTCATAACAATAGTGCAAAGGTTTACTTTCCATGATAAATCACCTAACTTAAATCAATTAAAGAATTCCAAGGTAAATTTTTGACCATTGACAGTCGTCTTTAAGAGTCAAGATACTATGTTACAGCAGTCTTGAGAAGGTCACTTAATACTTCTAAAGACTCAAATTTTCTTCATAAAGTGGGAGAAGTTAAATATCCACTATTAATGGCTGTCATGAAATTTTAATTAGAAATTCCACATAACATTTGCTAGCATTTATGAGGGGCTGAATGTTACTTCTGAACACCACCGTAATGAAGAATGTCCCATTTTATTCAGTGCAGCATAAGTATTTGAGTTGTAGAATATCATTTTTTTTTCCACCAAGATACTTAGAGTTCTTTATGCTGATTTTGATGGAAACTTGGCTGTCCTCTACATCTTTTTTTTGTTGCCTAATTTGAAACAAAATATAGGGTCTTTGAATTCAGAGTCACATGTAAATTTATCCCAGTGAAAAAACATTTTCAGACTTTGGGAATCCCACAATGAGTCTATAGTCAGCACATATCTATGACATAGCACCTAGTTTTGTATCCTAAGAGTCAAACGTAATGCATTCTGTTATAGGAAAGAACCAAACCCAAGCCTATTTTAAGCAGTACATACTCTAACTTCTAAGGCTATCACGTATGAGCTTAATCTCAGTAGTAGTAGTATTAATAGCTGAGATTTAATGAAATCTTACCACATTCCAGACAATGTGCTTTACACAGAGAATCTTATAAAACCCCTTTGCAAAGATATTGTAAATGTCACCAATATTACAGAATTATAGATAAGAAATGGGAGGCTTAGAGGTGTGTGTGTGTGTGTGTGTGTGTGTGTGTGTGTGTGTGTAACTAAAATATAGTAGAAGACCTTTCAGAGTTGGGAGTAGAAATTTTGAAACAATTCAGAATCAATATATAAAATGGAATGTATTAGTGACAAGCAGATGGGACCTAAGTCAGCCACATATCTTTTCTCCAAATCTACAAGAGCTATAAATGGCATACTTTTCATTCTGCTGAGAAAATACCTCAAAACCAAGTTTTCTCAAGCTTGTAGAAATCTTCATTTTGCATGTGAAATGCCTTCTTTCACACCAGTGGAAACATTATCATAGCAGGCTCTTCTCAGCTTCATTAAACTCTGGTCACTTATGCTTTAGGATGCACAATCTGCTAGATGTACAGTGAACACTTATTTTGATTTTCTAAGATCCCAAAACATTTATTAATTTTCATAATGAAAGTATGGGCCAGGCAGTGGTGGCGCACTCCTTTAATCCCAGCACTTGGGAGGCAGAGGCAGGTGGATTTTTGAGTTCGAGGCCAGCCTGGTCTACAGAGTGGGTTCCAGGACAGCCAGGGCTACACAGAGAAACCTTGTCTTGAAAAGAACAAAAAAAGTATGGAAAATATGCAAAGATGTATTTTTCTCACAAAGGTATGAGTTGATCCAGATTTCTTCCTTTTACCAAACTTGTTTGTCTCAGTATAGGAATGTTTTTGTCAAATATGTTCAGAAAAGATTTGTTTTTTTGTAAACCTCTAAAAAGAAAAGTACAATGAAATATTCCTTAAAATTTGCCTTCTGTTTCAATTTAACTGTTTATTAGCACTTTTGATTTTCAATGATCAAATAGCAGTAAGTGAAATTTTTGACTTGCATAAGATTATTTTTCTGTTACTAAATAAATAAACTTTACTTGAAAGGTAAAAATAATTAATTGTTCACAATTATTTTTATTTCATATGTAAATAATCTCTTTGTAAATAAAATAAAATATTGGTGGGACATGGTCTTCTAATATATGGTCTTTTTCTCTCTCTTTCTCTGTCTCTGTCTCTATGTCTCTCTCTGTCTGTCTCTCTCTCTCACACACACACATACACACACACAAACGTGTACATATACAAACATACAGATAATGTTTAAAAACTATCCGTAACATCAATGCATGGTGGATTTGGATTAAAAAATGTACCAGTTCATTATTAAATATGAAATGCACTTTCATGCTGCACATTTGATTCAGTGCATTAGCATTTCTAACAACAGTTCCATGAGTCATGAGAGTTGGGTAGTTAACAGTAAGTGATGCGTAGAGAAAGGGAAATGCCTGAGATGAACACCAGTGATTTCTCCAAAACCAGTTCTTTTCAAATATCTGCCCATGGATGTCCATAGCCTAATTGTCCATTGCTAATCAATCACAATAGATCTGCAAGTGGGTAATAATTGGTACAGAATATGTTAAAAGTTTGCACCAATATTAAATATTTTTATTGAGAGAGTTTTAATTTGAAAAGGAAAATTGACTCAAATAAGCGATGCAGTTACAGATATTGTTGACATATGTTTGCCGTAGGTTTCCATGCTACCTGGAGCCAAAACAGTTATGGGTGAGTAGAAGTCCTTTGATCATACTTTTGCATGCTTCTGTGCATAGCTAAGTACTCCACCAGTGGCAGCAATATGTCTACTGTTTATGCAGGGCATAGGAAATGTGCTGGCTGTTCTACTCAGTTGTACTTTGTACTTGAAGAAGGTCCATCCTTGAAGCCCCTGCTCACACTGCATCGTCTCCAAAGCAGTATCTACCTGTACCTTAAAACCATGTTCTCTTCACCTGGGGGTTGGGTATAAAAACAGCACTAAATGAATGCAGTAGCATACTGGTGTGTGTGTGTGTGTGTGTGTGTGTGTGTATGTGTGTGCACGTGTCTGTGTGTCTGTGTGCTGTGTGTATGTATAACAACAACTAAGGAAGAAACATGAATTATGAGAGAGTGGGGGAAACAGGAGTTAAAGGGGGAAAGAGGTAGAAATTATGTAAATTTAGGACATATGAAAATGTCAAAAATAAAACAATTAAATTTTCAAAATAATCTGTTTTTAGGCAATAGATTGTCAGTGGTCCATAGTTTAGGAACACCTTGGCAATGGTTCTCTTCTGGTCCCCGGTTAGTCCTCCTTTATCTTCTTTACAAGTTCTCCACTTCCTCCGCTGTCCCTTTATCCTTTACTCGTTCTTTTTGTGGCCATTCAGCCCTTTGGAAGAGAATTCTCCTTTGGGAGGTTTCATTTAACCAATCACTAACTAGGCTACTGTCACATTTAAAGCTCTCTTTCTACTGCCACGTGGACCAAGAGACGGGGAAACAGCCCAGAAGAGCAGCAGGTCAGCATGGAGAAGAAAAGAATACATTACAGAAAAACACAGCATTGGGGTTTAGGATATGCTGGTTCAAAATAATTATTGACCAAATAAATCAATACCACATATTTTATATTTCCAGAGAAAGAATTCAAAGTGGGAAATAAGATATTCATTGGATTAGTTATGGATTATATTTTGGGTAACATGTCAAAAGCATACATAAACTAATGAGAAGAATCACCTACATAATTCATTGAGTTTGGTATGAGATAAAAATGTGCGAGTCTTGATTCAAAATTTATTTAAAATTTCAAGAAAACAAGAGCTGAACGTTTAAATAAATAGCAGCAGACAAACAATCAAACAAACAAACAGACAAACAGTCCTGTGTTACTCTATGGTTTGCCTGGTGTCAAGCAAGAGACTTCTTTGTGGATTTATTAAACAAATCATAGGATGACACCACAAATGACTTACAAATGCAGAAGTGGATAGTATGCGTTAGTGTATCAGAGAAGATTTCTCAGAAGAAGTGACACTTAAGCCGAGATGTAAATGGAATACCAATGAATTTGAAGAGTCAAAAAAGTTTCATCTTATTGGAGGGCATAATGCAAGAGAGAAGGGAGATGAGAGGATACCCTAGAAGATTTTATTTTTATCTTAAAAATAAGATGAAGCCATTTAAAAAGCTTAAGTAGAAATGTCTTAATCAGATTCCCATCTTTAAAAAGTAATTTAGATTACAGAGTAGAGGAAAGTGGGCTGATGGGTTCAAGGGTGACATTGAATGGATGTGAAGAGAGAGAAGTTAAGACGCTGGAGCAGTTTTCCCCAGACAACTTATAAAAGGTGAGGGCTGCTGAACAGAGACGGCTCACTTGGTAGGCTGTTTAGTACATGGAATTAACTGCACACAGTGGGAAAGCCAGAAAGGGAGTACCAAGTGCTCATCATCAAACTTACTGTGTTTTCATAAAACTTTTACATCCCATTTTGGCCCAACTTCATAAACTTGTTGCCACTGAACATTTCCCCTCCAAAGATACACCATCTAAATGTTTTCTGGATCCTGTACACCGTGTATCCCTGGCTTATTATAAGTCCTCAGTAAAAACTTTTTTTTCTTTTCTTTCCTTTCCCTTTCTTTTCCTTCCTTCCTTCCTCCCTCCCCTCCTTCCTTCCTTTCTTTCCTTTTTGTTTTATTTATTTATTTGTATGTGTATTTTGTTTTGTTTTGTTTTGTTTTCATGACAGAGTTTCTCTGTGTAATAGCCCCTGATTGCCCTGAAACTCTCTTTGTAGACCATGCTGGCCTTGAACTCACAGAGATTCACCTTCTCTTGTCTCCCAAGTGAATGATAGGATTAAAGGCACGAGTCACCATGCTTTGCAATGAATGTATTTTAATGAAATATTTAACAAATCAAAGCCCACTCCTTTCCACCTGCCCTCTATTACCAAATTCCTTAAAAACAAAATCACATTTGTCCAGGAAAATAAAAGGCATCATTGCCACATATAAAGTTTAGAAAGCTATACATCATGGGTGGCCAAGAAGCAAAGGATCACTCACTTTAGCTAAGGAGGAAAATTATGTCAAACACTTATATTACAATGTCTAATGATGATTTATCAGAAAACTGGTGTGTATGGGGCTAGAATAATGCCTCAACCCATAAAGTGCATGCCCGAAGGCATGAGGTCTCGGGTTCCATCATCCCCTTACTCATGGCTAAAAGGAATTCCATGCAGGGTGGTGCATGCTTGTGATCCCAGAGCATAAGCAGGCAGACCCTGGGATCTCTGGCCAGTCAGGGTAACCTATTTGGGTGAGCTCCAAGGCAATGTGAGACACTGTCTCAAAACCCCAAAGTGGACAACATCTCACAAGGAATGATCCCCAGTGTCGTCCTCTGACACCATATACTTGTGCCCACTACACATATACACCTGCATATACACATGTACCTACATGTGCATCTACACACACACACACACACACACACACACACACACACACACTAAATGTGATATATTTTAACAAAAGAGCTACAAAAAAACAATAAACATACACACAAAAATCCCTCAGTATCTTTTGCTAAGAGATAAGTATAAATCAAATATTATTACCTTCCATCTCATCCTCCTTCTATTAGTTATAATAACAAAAACCAAAGCAAAAATGTAATAAATGCTGTTAAAAATGTAGAGGAAACGGTATCCTTATGCACCACAGATGGGACAGTAACCACTACAGAGGACAGTAAGGAAGTTCCTTAAAGGATAGAGGCAGAATTACTATGTGACAAGAGATATCACCAGAATGGAGAAATAAAGCCAAAAAGTCTAAGAGACACCTGCAAATGGGTTTATAACAGCAGGATACAGAACAGTCCACTTACAGAACCAGGACATCTGTCAACAGGTGAATAGATAAAAATTGTATGACTTATGTACACAGTTAAATATTACTTATCCATAATGGAAAAGACACTCACATCATTTCAGTAAATTGGATGGAATAGAGGCTATCAACTGGGCAAAAGAAGTGAAAACAAGCAAAAAGAAAGTGTCCCATTTTATCTCATGTGCAGAAAATAATGACAATATTAATAATTAATAACAACATCAACCCAAAAAGCTGGAAGTAGAAGGCTTACTATGACCTGGTAACAGGTTTAAAGACATTTTATAGTTTGGTTTCTGTTACTGTGATAAACACCAGGACAAAACAACTTGAGAGGAAAGAATTTATTTGGTTCATAGATCTGTGTCACACTCCATCAAGGACGGAAGCCAGGGTAAAAGCTCAAGGCAGGAATCCAGAGTCAGGAACAGAATCAGAAACTATAGAAAACTGTTGCTCATATGCAGTCTTGCCACTGCCCTGTGTGAACTCCATGGCAGGCAGACAAAAATGCACGCATTTCACCCTAAGCCGAAATCAAGTGTCAGGCTTGCGGAAGCTAACATACCAGTAAATGCTATACTTGCATGTTAACATAGTCAAAATGGAAGTCTGGTTATCTACATAATGGACATCCCATGCCCCAGCCCCTCAGAGCCCTATCCCTATTCATTGTCTTCTCCGTTCACAGCTATCTTAGGCCTTAACTGTGGTGTTTTCAAATGCAAAGTAACTTTAATGAATCTAATCAAAGAAGTTTCTTCCCAGTGCATAAATCCATTAGGTGAGTGGGATAAAATTACAGTAACTGTGTCAGAAGCAGTAATTAAGCAGGATGATTCCATTCCTCCACGGGTATATAAAATGTGAGCTAAAATGATCACTTTGCTATTCTTAGATTTTAGTAGACAACTTGGAAAATTTGTATCTAGGGAACTATCTTAGAGACTTAGGTTGAATGCTGATGAGTGCCTCCAGGAATCACTCACTTATCTTAATAATGGTCTTGAAGACCATTTATTAAAGCAGCAGGAAACCTATGACAGTTGTTACAAGACAGACTTGAGAGGTCACTGTGCTGTTCTCTTTCTTGCATTCTAGAAGACAAGGATCCCATGATTCATTTCAGTGAGCCTTTGCTGACACTCATTTGTTTCTTGCAAACCTGACCTGGAATTTTATTGTTGATTTAGAAGCTAGGTAACCTCCTAGCAGGCAGCTCGTGTGCTAGCTAGATTGTTTTTCATGTCTGTGGGAAATAGCTATTCACCAGTAAGCCTCCATGCCAGGTTTAAAGAAAGTTGAAATTCATCCTGTTGCTTTCAGGGTTTCATCTCCCAACAGTTTGCAGCAGGTAATGAGCCAATCTGTCATTCTTATCAGGGATGCATCACATCTCTGTGAAGATGACTGTTGGGACTATCTTCAAAATGGGCTTGAACTCAGCCATACCTGTCACTTCCAAACTTAGTAGTTTGTCTTATGAAAGGACCAGATGTCCCCAGATGAGGTTTGTGCTTTTCCTAAATTCTCAAAAAGCTAACCCTCCCCCCCAAAAAAAACAAAACCCAAAAACCAAAAAACCATTTTATCTTTTTGCTTGATTAAAAAAAAAAAAAAAAAAACTAAGATAAATTATAGACCTTGTCAGGATCAGTAACTTAACAGGGTCATTCTCTCTAGGTTTCTTTAGCTGAACTTACTATGATTTAATAAGCAGCTTCTAACTCAGTTTTATGTCTCATGTTGAGATGTAAACTGAGTCTTGTTATTGGCAGTCATATTTGTTTCCTGATAGTGGCTTGTTTGTTAGCTAAAATGAGATTCTTCATTAGGTTTCTACTAGACACTCAGAATATATCTACTCTTTAGACATTTTCTAAACGTTCACTGATGCAAAAAAAATAGCAAGTGTATAACCCTTAGGTCAACCTTGCTATTAGGTATACAGCACAAAAACCAGAAGTTATATGAATTGTTAACTTACATATAACTTTATATAAGTAATAATAATGAATATGTATATGAATACAGACATACCAGTATATCTAGTATCATAGATACACTAGCTACAGTATTGTATCCTTGAGAATGAAGTCCAGAAAATGAGAAGTTATTCTTGTTTCTCTTTCCTCCTTGCTTTATGCAGGTATCTAGAAAGCTCCATCAAAAAGCTTCAAGAACATGTAGTGTTGCTTTGATTGAGCTGAATCCGCTAACTTAGCCTGTAAAGTTGATGCATGCTGTTTGTTGAAGTGTTGAAAATTGATCCAGGGTGACAAGTACCTTACCTCATAGTGGGATGACCAAATTCAAGCTTTTCTGGGGAGCAAATTTTCTTCTGCCCTTGTGAGGGGAAGAAAAATGTCAAGAGACTTAGTCATTGGGAAAGTTAAGGTGATTTGATTTGGTGACTAATATAGATACTTCTAAATCATTCCTTTATTTGTTCATTCTTCCATCACAAGCTACTTTGAATTGGTGAAATGTTGTGAGTTGGGGTCGGAAAGATGACTGAGCAGTTAAGAGCACTTGCTGCCCTGAACTGTGGGTCACTCACAGCATCCTGGACTCCATCTCCAGGGGAATCTGATGTCCTCTTCAGTCCTTCTTGGATATTGGCACACACATGGTATACACAGCCACATACATATATCTACTGTTTCTTCTCCCTACTAAACACTAAGAGGGTTCTAGAGAGTATTGCTAGTTCTGGTGCTGTTTTCATACTTAGAAAAAATGGGCTTTCATGTGAGAAATGCAGCAAGAGGATCATAAGCTGGGTCTCTGTCTTGGTTGTTAATGACATACAGCAGGATCTTCTAAACCCCAAAGAGTCTGCAGGAGATCATGAGTGTCCATGTGTGATTGCTTAGATGCCCACTCTTATGAGGAACCTTGAACTCATTAACAAACAATTCTGTCATAGAAGTAGTTGGAGACCACTGACATCATTGTAAACATTTATATCGTGTCATAAGAGCAGTTGTCTAGAGAAAAAATCTGGTGAGGTTTCTAAGCAGAGAACTGAATTATAGAGCAAGAGCTGAAGAGAATTTTCACAGAATGTTTAATTATTGAAATTTACTTTATTCTTAATATTAATAGACTTTGGGGAGTTGAAGAATACATGACACATGATTGGAGAGATACTTAAGTGGTTAAGAGCAGTCACTCATCTAAAAGACTTGAGTTCAATTCTCAGTACCTACATCAGGTAGCTCACAACCACCTGGGGCTCCAGCTCCTAGGGAGTCAGATACCTCTGGCCTCAGTGGGCACCCATTCTGTATGCATATACCCACACGGATCCCCCACACACTCATAATTAAAACTATTCAATCTCAAAAAAAAGAATAAATACTTCAAGAAAATAGAGGCTTGAGGGAGGGAAGGAGAGAGGGGAGAGGTTGGATATTCAAGGGGCTAAATGAGGTTAGTAACATTCTATGAATATCTTATTTTCTCTCCTGCTCACAAAAGGTGATGTGTGTGTGTGTGTGTGTGTGTGTGTATGTATACATATATACATTTACTACAAAGTTCCTCTCAAGTGATCTGTATATATATATATATATATATATACATATATATAAAACTATATTTATATCATCTATCTATATCTATATTATATTCATATCTCCATCTATCTATATCCATAACCATATCTCCATCTACCTACCGATATATGTATCTATTTTCTATGCACAATTTTGGTCAGAAAAATGAGAAACCTAAATACTAAAAAGTTATTAGAGTTGTATATTTTCTTTAATGAACTGGGAATTTTCCTTGTGAATTTGCAGGACTCGCAGGGTAGTTTTCCCAGGAAGACACATTTAACCTTTGCCCGCTTCTTCCCAGAACTCTTGTACCCAGGCTCTCTGTTCCTCTCATGTCAATTTCCTGAATGTCAACTGTTTCTCTTTTTGATTCTACCCTTTGTCAATGTTTGAAGTCGAGCTCACCTTGGTCATTGAAGTGGTCACTGGCTCATTTCTATACCTTGTCCTTGTCACCTTTTAGACAGTTAAAACAGTGCTTTTCAAACGGTAGGATGTGATCCATAAATGGGTCATGGAATCAATTTGGTGGGTCATGACTCGCATTTTATAAATGAACTTGAATTGCCTAGACTAGAACAGAAAGAAAAGAATAGAAAATACCAGAGTGCACCCTGCAACAAGGGTAACAACTATATTGTGAATATACTTTTTCACTTGTGAGATGGAGAGAGACTGTGTTAGAGTCTCAAAATAGTTTTGTTACCACAGTCATGCTTAAAAGCATTTCAAAAGCACCAAGTGAAAGCTTGGGGCTAGGAAATTATTTCTCATACATTGTATAGATGCAGAAGTAAGCTACTGTCACGACCTAATAGAGTGTACTGACACTCTTTAGATGCTCTGTGTTAGGCATCTTTTCAAACTGATCAGATTATATTTCTTTTATGAGAAAAAAAATCATAGGAGCACAAGGACAGAACGAAAGCTAGATTATCCCTCACATGGAAGTTGAGGGATATCCGTCTTAGAATCATTATTTTTTAATTAGATTTTTTCTTTATTTACATTTAAAATTTTATCCCCTTTCCTCATTTCCCCTCCAAAAACCCACCTATCCCATCTCGCCTCCTCCTGCTCACTAACCCACCCATTCCTGCTTCCCAGTCCTGGGATTCCCCTACACAGGGGTATTGAGCCTTCACAGGACCAAGGGCCTCTCCTCATATAGATATCTTACAAGGTCAATCTCTGCTACATATGCTACTGGAGCCTTGACTTCCTCCTTGTGTACTCTTTGGTTGGTTGTTTAGTCTCTGGAGCTCTGAGGGTACTCCTTGGTACTATGGGGCTGCAAACCCCTTCAGCTACTTCAGTCCTTTCTTTAGCTCCTTCATTGGGAACCTCTATTCAGTCGAATGGATGGCTGTGAGCATCCACTTCTGTATTTGTCGGGCACTGGCAGAGCCTCTCAGAAGACAGCTATATCAGGTTCCTGTCAGCAAGCACTTGTTGGCATCCACAATAGTGTCTGGATTTGGTAACTGTATATGGGATGGATCCCCAGGTAGATGGCCTTTCCTTGAGTTTGTGCTCCAAACTTTGTCTCTGTATCTACTCCCACTGGCATTTTGATCCCCCTTCTAAGGAGGACTGAAGTATCCACACTTTGGTCTTCCTTCTTCTTGAGCTTCATGTGGTCTGTGCATTGTATCTTGGGTATTGTGAACTTTTGGGCTAATATCTACTTATCAGTGAGTACATACCATGTGTGTTATTTTGTGATTGGGCTACCTCACTTGGAATGATATTTTCTAGATACATCCATTTGTCTAAGGACTTCATGAATTCAACGTTTTTAATAGCTGAGTAGCACTCCAATGTGTAAATGTACCACATTTTCTAAATCCATTTCTCTGTTGAAGGACATCTGGGTTCTTTCCAGCTTCTGGCTATTATAAATAAGGCTGCTATGAACATTGTAGAGCATGTGTCCTTATTACATGTTGAAGTGTCTTTTGGGTATATGCCCAGGAGTGGCATATCTGTGTCCTCAGGTAGTACTATGTCGAGTTTTCTGAGGAACTGCCAAACTGATTTCCAGAGTGGCTTTACCAGCTTGCAATTCCACCAGCAATGGAGGAATGTTCTTTCTCTACCTCCTTGTCAGTATTTGACGTCACATGAGTTTTTGAACTTAGCCATTTTGACTAGTGTGAGGTGGAATCTCAAGGTTGTTTTGATTTGCATTTCCCTGAAGACTGAGGATGTTGAACATTTCTTTAGGTGCTTCTCAGTTATTTGGTATTCCTCAGTTAAGAATTCGTTGTTTAGCTCTTTACCCCATTTTTCAGTAGGGTTATTTGGTTCTTTGGAGTCTAACTTCTTGAGTTCTTTGTATATATTGGATAATAGCCCTCTTTCGGATAGAGGATTGATAAAGATCTTTCCCCAGTCTGTTAGTTGCAGTTTTGTCCTATTGACAGTGTCCTTTGCCTTACAGAAGCTTTACAGTTTTATGATGTTTCATTTGTCAATTCTTGATCTGAGAGCATAAGATATTGGTGTTCTGTTCAGGAATTTTTCCTCTGTGCCCATGTGCTTGAGGCTCTTACCCACTTTCTTTTCTATTAGTTTCAGTGTATCTGGTTTTGTGGAGGTCCTTGATTTAGTTGAACTTGAGCTTTGTACAAAGATATAAGAATGGATTGATTTGCATTCTTCTACATGCTAACTTCCAGATGAACCAGCACCATTTGTTGAAAATACTGTCTTTTTTCCACCGGATGGTTTAGCTCCTTTGTCAAATATCAGGTGACCATAGGTGTGTGGGTTCGTTTTTTGGTCTTCAATTCTATTTCTTTATCTACCTGCCTGTCACTGTACAAATACAATGCAGTTTTTATCATGATTTATCTGTTGTATAGCTTGAGGTCACAGATTGTGATTCACCCAGATGTTCTTTTATTATTGAGAATAGTTTTTGCTATCCTGGGTTTTTTATTATTCCAGATGAATTTTGAAATTGCTCTTTCTAACTCTATGAAGAATTGCTTTGGAATTTTGATGAAGATTGCATTGAATTTGTACATTGCTTTCAGCAAGATGGCCATTTTTACTATATTAATCCTACTATATTAATTTTACTATATTAATCTCCATGAGCCTGGGAGATCTTTCCATCTTCTGAGATCTTTGATTTCTTTCTTTAGAGACTTGAGATGTTTGTCATACAGATCTTTCACTTGCTTAGAGTCACATCAAGATATTTTATATTAATTATGACAATTGAAAGGTGTTGTTTCCCTAACTTTTTTTATCAGCCTGTTTACCCTTTGAGTAGAAAAAGGGCACTGATTTCCTTGAGTTAAATATAAAGGCAGACCTATCAGATTACACTAGACTTCTTGCCAGAGACTATGAAAGACAGAAGATCTTGGCCAGTTGTCATACAGACCCTAAGAGAACACAAATGCTAGCCCAGGCTACTATACCCAACAAAATCTCAATTCCATAGATGGAGAAACCTAGGTATTCCATGACAAAAACAAATTTACACAACATCTTTCCATAAATCCAGCCCTTTAAAGGATAATAAATGAAAAACTCAAACACAAGGAGGGAAACTATACCCTAGAAATAGCAAGAAAATAATCTTTTAACAAACAAAAAAGAAGATAGACACATAAACATAATTCCACCTCTAACAACAAAAATAACAGGAAGCAACAATCAAGTGATTTTCTTAATAACTCTTAATATCTATGAACTCAGTTCCCCAATAAAAAGACATAAACTAACAGATTGGATATGTAAACAGGATCCAACATTTTGCTGCATATAGGAAACCTACCTCAGTGACAAAGACAGACACTACCTCAGAGTAAAAGGCTGGAAAACAATTTTCCAAGCAAATGGTACCAAGAAACAAGATGGAATAGCCATTCTAATATCAAATAAAATTAACTTTAACATAAAGTTATCAAAAAAGATAAGGAGGAACATTTCATACTCATCAAAAGAAAAATCTACCAAGATAAACTCTCAGTTCTGACCATCTATGCTCTAAATACAAGGGTACCCACATTCATAAAAATACTTTGCTAGTGCTGGGCAGTGGTGGCGCATGCCTTTAATCCCAGCACTTGGGAGGCAGAGGCAGGTGGATTTCTGAGTTCGAGGCCAGCCTGGTCTACAGAGTGAGTTCCAGGACACCTAGGGCCATACAGAGAAACCTTGTCTAAAAAAAAAAAACAAAAAACAAAACAAAAAAAAAACAAAAACAAAAAAAATTTTTGCTAAAGCTCAAAGCACATGTTGTAACTCACACACACAATAATAGTGGGAGATTTCAACACCCCACTCTCATCAATGGACAGATTGTGGAAACAGAAACTAAATAGAGACACAATGAAACTAACAGAAGTTATGAACCAAGTGGATTTAACAGATATCTATAGAACATTTTATCTGAAAACAAAAGAATATACTTTATTCTCAGCACCTCATGATACCTTCTCCAAAATTGACCATATAATTGGTCACAAAACAGGCCTCAACATATACAAGGAGGTTGAAATAATTCTTTGCATCCTATCAGATCATCAGAGACTAAGGCTGGTCTTCAATAACAACAAAAGTAATAGAAAGCCCACCTACACATGGGAGCTGAAGAACACTCAATGATAACTTAGTCAAGGAAAAAATAAAGAAAGAAATTAAAGACTTAAAATTTAATTAAAATGAAGCCACAACATACCTAAACTTATGGGACACAATTAAAGCAGTGCTAGGAGGAAAATTCATAGCTCTGAGTGCCTCCAAAAAGAAACTGGAGAGAGCATACACAACTTAATAGCACAACTGAAAGCTCTAGAACAAAAAGAAGCAAATAGACCAAGAAGAGTAGAAGGCAGGAAATAATCAAACACAGGGTTGAAATCAACCAAGTAGAAACAAGAACTATACAAAGAGTCAACAAAACCAGGAGCTGGTTCTTTGAGAAAAATCAACAAGATAGACAAACTCTTAGCCAAACTAACCAGAGAGCATAGATAGTACCCAAATCAACAAAATTAGAAATTAAAAGGGAGACATAACAATGGAAACTGAGGAAATTAAAAAAAAAATCATCAGATCCTACTAGAAAAGCCTATACTTAACAAAACTGGAAAATCTGAATGAAATGGACAATTTTCTAGACAAATAACAGGTACCAATGTTAAATTATGATCAGATAAATGATCTAAACACTCCCATAACCACTAAAATAAAAGAGTCAGATATTAATAGTCTCCTAACCACACACACACACACACACACACACACACACACACACACACACAAATAGCCCAGGACTAGATAGGTTTAGTGCAGAGTTCTATCAGACCTTCAAAGAAGAATTTATACCAATACTCTTCAAATTATTCCACAATAAGAAACAGAAGGAAGACTTCCCAATTCATTCTATGAAGCCAAAATTACTCTGATACCTAAACCACTGAAAGACCCAACAAAGAAGGAGAACTTCAGATCAATTTCCCTTATGAATATCGATGCAAAAATACTCAATAAAATTCTCACAAACCAAATCCAAGAACACATCAAAATGATCAGCCATAATGATCAAGTAGGCTTCATCCCAGGAATGCAGGGAGGGTTCAATATATGGAAACCCATCAATGTAATCCACTATATATAATATAAAAAAACTCAAAGGAAAAAAACACACGATTATTTCATTAGATGCTGAGAAAGCATTTGACAAAATCCAACACCCCTTCATGATAAATGTCTTAGACAGATCAGGAATTCAAGGCCCATACCTAAACATAGTAAGAGCAATAGACAGCAAATCAGTAGCCAACATCAAATTAGATGGAGAGAAACTTGAAACAATCCCACTAAAATCAGGAACTAGACAAGGTTGTCCACTGTCTCCCTACCTGTTCAATAGAGTACTCAAAGTCCTAGCCAGAGCATTTAGACAATAAAAGGGATACAAATTGGAAAGGAAGAAGTCAAAATATCACTATTTGCAAATGATATGATAGTATACTTAAGTCACCCAAAAAATTTCACCAGAGAAGTCCTAAACCTGATAACTTCAGCAAAATGGCTGGAAATAAAATTCAAACAAATCAGTGGCCTTTCTCTACTCAAAGGAGAATGTTTTTCTCTTTGAAACTTTCACTTTATCTCATCACTCATCTTAGTTCACACATTATCGTATTTCCCATTTTACTTGCTTTTTGATCTGTGTCTTTCATGTTACTCTCTCACCTTCATAGCCATCATCTTGTTCTGTGAATCTAAGAGAACTTGCAGACGCAAGTCATCTGATCAAACTTCCATGGGATTTCTTCATTTAATACTCTTGAAGTCGTAACTCCTAAGGATGCTGTGATAGAAAAAGGAAGGGTTAAAAAAGGTCCCGCCATTCATTTATTTGTCTTTCTGTTCTTTCATCTGAATTTTACATGTGACTATTTAACATGACATCTGATGGGTAATGAGCACCTTTCCATAAACCTCACACGGTCTGTAAATGTGATGAATATTTCTTTATTTTTAAGGTCCATCTACCCAACCTAGTAGACACACAATCTCAAGGAACTGACATGTTAAAGTTCCCTGGAGTTTGACAAAATGAAAACAGGTTGTACTGGCTCCTTGAATTTAAGCAATGACTAAAAACTACATTTTCATGCAAACATAAATTACAAATGGAATTATGATAACTGATTACCCCCCAAAATGCACACAAATCACTTGTAATCCTGCCCTGGGGTGCTGTATAGTTGGCTCATTGCATATGCTCACAGTGCTTGTCAGGCTATTCAATCACAGCCACTTCCAATGGCAAAGTGTGCAGGGCTCTTCAGAAACCAGTATGTCTCTATTCCTCTAAATCTACTATAAGGGCATAGAAGCGCCAGAGCAGAGCACAGCTGGTTCACAATGGGAGTAATCCTGAGTGTGTATCTTCATTTTATTCATCTTCAATTTCTGTTTGACAGAATTTCACGCTGCTGGAAGATGTTACATTGACAGTTGAAAGATAATTCTCGTTTTTTTTTTTTTTTTTTTTTTTTTAAATCCAGAGAACAAGAGCCACTTGGGAAGTGACTGTAAATGTCCTCTGGGTGTCCCAGAGATATGCCTCATCCCTGTGCTGGAAGGAACACACCTGCGGGAAGAAAACAACTTTGATCAGTAATTCTCTTTGGTAAACATTAAGAGAAATAGATCTCCTGTGAGGCTTGGGGTCTGTGATAATGAAGCCCTCCCTTTCAAGAGGAGGCGACTCTGTCATTTCTCACTGTCCTCAGCAAGAGACTGAGAAGACAGGAGGAGACACATTTCTTAACAGGCATTTTTCTTTTGATTTATTCTCACAGACTTTGTCCAGAATAAGGTCCTTCTGTCAGTACAGATGCCATAATCTTCTGATTTCTAGCATTGTCTTGACCACACTGCCAGGGAGAAGTTCTTTTACAGATGCTGGCCAACCTGGCTGATGCTCTACTCTTTGGTACTCTCCTGGGGCCAATCCTTCTAACCTTCTTGATTTTCTGAAGGACAGAAACTTTCCCCAGCAATTCATGAATGTATTCCCAGAGGTGGCCCTGTTGAGACTCTGGCTGAGGTTTGTTTGTTTGTTTGTTTGTTTTATTTTTTTCCTGAACATAGAGCATTCATTTTATTTTTACCAAAGGGACATGTATTCCCTCTCCATGAGGTAGATCACTGTCTCTTCTGTTTGCTCTCACTTAATTACTTGCCCATATTCTGATCTATTACAGTATGTATATTTGTAAATACATATTGGTACACACTCACATGCATATATACATATACACATATATATCAGATATATGTGTATCAATAATATATGCCTATGTAAGACACATATTATATACATATATACACAAATATGACCAAAAATTAATGTATTTAAGGATGGGTTCATTTGTGTATTAACTCATTACTATAGAACATATACATACATATATATACACATGTGCTCATGCATATGTGTGCGACATTTGTTACAAATACTACATACTAAATGCAAAATCTACATAATGATTGTATATAGAATATTTATTATATGCTTATTTACACCAAGATAATTGTCATACTGTTGTGTGTGCAAGTATAGAAAGGACTAGGAGTTTTTAAGACTGGGACACCTCATTCATTCTGTGTCCAGGATCTGTCAATGACAGGTAAATGCATTAGTGAGTTCAATATAAATGCTTCATGAACTAAACCAGGCTGATTTCAGTGTAGTCTCTTCTCTTTCCCCATATCCACTGGCAGATGTCAGTTCCTTGCACTTAACTCTTGGAAAATGCTTTTTCACTGATAGTGGCTTGCTGGGGCTCTGAATATGATCTTGATGTTCTTGGTACTTGAAATTTGTGTTTCCCTAAGAAAGAATGTGCATCATACATCTGTGAGGATGTGAATTCTCATCTCAGATTACTCTCCAAGTTCACTTGGGCCCTTGCTCTGAAAACTACCTTTCTTTTCTGTGTCATTTCTTTTATCAGTCAAATTCCCTGGGGTTTGAAGTTCTACAAAACTAATGCTTTCATTTACTGGAGAATGTGACTTGTCCTTTTTTGCCTACTGAATATCTATTTGTATTTTGTTTCATGAATGTCTTTACACATACTGTTGAAATTATTAATTCTGTATTTTCTATCTTACCCATTAGTTTTAATTCCTCTGCTGAGACTCTGAACTGGAAGATGAACTTAAGACTTCTTTGTTGGTAAGTGAAACTAAAAGGAGTGAAATGTAAAAAAACAGAAGCTATTAACAGATTGGTGGCATCAAGTATTTCCAATGTGTATATGAGTGACATATACAGGTATATCTATACAACAGATACATGGGTATAACTATATGAAATGACATATATACAATATACATTGCATATTGTAAATATACATACAGATCCAAATTATATTAACTACCTTTAAGGGCAATTTCATGGAAGAGACATAGTGATGGTGAAAGACAATAGGCTTCTATGTAGCCTGCTGGTTAGAGATGGAGTAAAATATAGATCCCAACTCTGTTGTTCCAGCAGAAATCTCAATTGAGAATCCTTCTACTCTCCCACCCTAAATCTTCTTTCATAATTCCTCCTCTTCATGGGAATCAGATAAGAGAGAACATAAGTGGAAGGAGATACCATTGGGAGGTGAGAAAGAAAACTAATGAGATTGTTTTCCCAGTACTTGAGCAGAGTTATCATGAGGCCAATTCCTAGAGTAATTCCTTTCAGTTCCATG
>JADRCD010230045.1:17325-31832 GCA_019843815.1 Montemys delectorum | reverse complement strand
AACCACTGTTTTATAATTTTATTTGAAATATTTTAGGATGATCTCTGTTTTCAATTGGATTTAGTCCAGTTCTTAAACTCCTGGGATCACATGGTTCTCTTGTTCTCTGACTCCTGAGTAGCCCGGACTACAGGCATGAGCCACCATACCTGCCTTGCATATGCATCGACAGCATGCTTCTTCATTGCTTGCACATAAAATCATAGTGCAATCGATGACATAATGCTATAATTATAGCCCTGTGAAATCGCTAAATTGATCCCACCAGCCTCTCATTTTGATCCATTTTGTCTGTTCTTGAGGACTTGGCAGTGTCTTTTGTCTTTATTTGCTTTGTTTGACATGTAATGAATGCATGTGTGACATATATGCATATATATCAGTTATAAAACATAATAGCTTTCTTTCTTAGGTCTTATAAAACATATTTTTTTTCTCAACCTCCTCCTACAAAACCCCAAAGAGTGGATTCCAGCCATGACTCCACTCACAGGCCTTTGCTCCAGGAATACCAAATTACACCCTACTGGTCTAATTCTACACCTTTCTATGTGTTCAGTAACTTCTTGTTTCAATGCCAAACCATAGTGGAATCTTTTAAAAGACATTTTAAGTGGCAATTAAATTCACATGTAATCACAACAACGTACATAACTCAATTAAAGAGCTCACAACAGGCACAGCTGAGACCAAGTCCACCCAAGCCTGGGCCATGACAACCTTACCGTGACAGATCCCTGGCACACTATGGTTGTCAGATGTCACTGCCTGCCTGTCTCCACCCACTTTCAGAATCATTAACTTATAGAAAACAGACCCTGCCCGTGCAGTCTATGAAATAAGACCCTTCTGACAGTGTTTGTCATCCACAATGCATCTTGGGTTGTACATCATATCCAGTCTACTCATGTATTGCTTCTCACATACAGTGTTTGATTGTTTAATAAATCATATTTTTACTTACAGACCCAATAGGCACTTGGAAAAGCCATCCGAAATGCAAATTGAGCATTCTCATTTGTTTTTCTTCTGCTTTAATAAACATCACGATCAAAAACCTCCTGGGGAGGAAAGGGTGTGCTTCACCATACAGCCCATAGCCTATCATCAAGGATGTCAGGCAGGGCCTCAGCAGGGACCTGCAGCAGAGACCATGGAGGAACTCAGTTTGCTCCCTGGATCACATCAGCTACTCCTTTTTAGTAGACGCCAGGCCCACCTGCCTAAGGACCGCAGTGGGCTGGGCTCTTTTACACCAGTTCCCAGTCCAGAGGCAGGTCCTCAGGCCAATCGGATGGAGGCAGTTTTTCAACTGAGGTTCCTCCCAAACCTGTTGAGAAGCTGAATATTAGTCATCACAAAAGACATCATCACCCACACCATTAGAATAGCTATTATCAAAAAGATGAAAGAAAAGTATTGACAAAGATGTGAATAAATTAGAATTTCATGCATAATGCTGATGGGAATGTAAATTAATACAGCCATTCTGGAAAACCACGTGGATGCTCTTCAAAAATTAAGCACAGAACTAGTATGTTATTTATCAACTTCATTCATATCCAAAAGATGTCAATCAGCATCCTCAAGAGATGCCTATGTTCCTGTGTTCATTGTGCAGTTTTTTGTTTGTTTTTGTTTTGTTTTGTTTTGTTTTGTTTTGTTTTGAGGCAAGGTTTCTCTGTGTAGCCCTGGATGTCCTGGAACTCGCTCTGTAGACCAGGCTGGCCTTGAACTCAGAAATCTGCCTGCCTCTGCCTCCCAAATTTGGGATTAAAGGCATGCGCCACTACCGCCTGGCCATTGTGCAGTTTTTATGATGGTCAAAACATAGGATAATATACATTTCTGTCAGTTGTTGGATGGCTAAGGAAGATGTGGCATGAAACACTGACCAGCCTCAGAAGAGAAGGAGAACTCTGTTTTTTGCAGCAATATGGACGAAATAGAAGATGCTACCTTAAGTAAAATAATCCAGGCACTGAACAGTGCTTTAGATCCTGTGTCTATGTGGGATCCAACATGACTGAATAAAGAGACCATAGGATGGTGTTAAAAAGATCCTTGGGAAGGAGCAGATTCTTGTCAAAGGATGTAACTGTCAGGGGGCATAAGTTCAAGAGGTCTGAACCATGTGAGGAAGTTCATATGCTAATTAGATTGATTTAACAATTTCTAAATTCATGCATATTGCTAATAATCATGTTTAGTAAATATATTTAATTTTTATTCTCTTATAATATATAACTTAATATAATAACTTATAATATATTAAATTTTTGTCTTGGATTTTTATTTTTGACACTGCCTTTCAGGTAAAGCCCCAAGGCTTTGGGTAATTTTTTAAGATTTGAAAAATAATTCTCATTTTATATGTGTGGATGTTTTGCTTATACCTTCTGCATTTAGTGTCTGTGGAGTCCAGAAAGAGGGAGTAGGTCCTTTGGAAGTGGAATTACAGATGCTTGTTAGCCAACAGGTAGGCGCTGGGAATTAAACCTGGGTCCTTTGGAAGAGCATCCAGTGCTCTTAGTGGTCAAGCCACATCTTCAGCCCCCATGGATCATTTTCAAAATGGACACAAATCTCAGTTTTGAACTTGCAGATGGGTATTAATGGCTTTTTTTGTTCACCATTTATCACGTAATTTCATATCTGAATTGAAGACCTTTCATATTGCTTGACTTTGGGTGGAATATTTGCAACTGTCTAACAAGATTTCTGTGGTTGCTAGGGATCTGCAGTAGGTGACATCAGGAGATTTGGGGAGAGCAGGTAGAAGCACAGGTAAATAAAAGCAGAGCTCCAGCTAAGAGTCACATGCAGATTGTCTCCGTGGCTCTTTCCGGCATAGCTTCCACCTCGGCTCTCAGTGATCCATTTGGTTTGGACCAAAGGAAGAAACTCTTGAAACCGAAGAAGAGCTCGTGGCCCGCGCCCACATGCGGAGTATGCTGGCAGGGATCCTGGTCATGAGTTGGTAGTTGAAAGCTACTGGCCCATCTGGCAAAACCTGTGGGGTCTGATCTCTCTCCTTCACTGTATCACACACTATGGGGAGTTAGGAGGGAAATGAGATGGGCCACCGAAGGCAGGAGACCCAATGGAGCACTAAGTGAGACACATCCAGGAGGTCACTCTTTTCCTCTGAGCCTTCAAGCGACATTGTGAGTTCAAATAGGATGAAGTTAAACGACAAAACGGAAAGATATAAGGCCCTTCTTTCTTCCTTTGGTTTTGCAGGAAACATGACACAGAAGGCCAGAAGAGTAGGGACCACCATTACAGCACTTCACAGTTTATGAGGGTGCTTATAGTTTATATGGGCTGGACATGGTTATTGCCACTTTTATTTGCACAAGGACCCTGGAGCCCTGAGACATGAGGTGACCCGCCTTTGGTGAAATGGTCAGTAAACAGGGTCAGAATTTGAACCCGAGTCCCCGGTCACCAGATTTCTTTCTCTGAACAGTCACACAGCAGCAGCGTCTGCTACACTGAAGTTTGAAATCTGGACCCTGCGGGGCATTCCCACTGAGGCTCATTTAAGGAAGCTAGGTTGCAGCTCGGCTGCTGGGGTTTTCAAAGCTTCCCGGGTGATTTCAACCCAAGCTGCCTGCTCTTCCCACAGCAGGGCCTGGTGGTCAGCTCCTGCTGATCCACAGCAGGAGCCTGGTCTACAGAGCTACAGAGTTCCAGGACAGCCAGGGCTACACAGAGAAACCTTGTCTTGAAAAACAAACAAACAAACAAATTTAACAAACAAACAAACAAACAACAACAAAAAGAGGCTGGAGAGTTATTTCAGCAGCCACACAGTAACAGGCTGCCTGCTTGCCTACGAGCCGAGGAGCATGAGGGACAAGAACCCAGTGGATCATGCTAGACATCAGGTTCTTCTCTGAGGCCTGAGATTCTGCATTCGAAATCAGCTCCCAGGTGATGCTGTGGCTTGGGGACCTCCAGTAAAAGAGAGATAATCTGACTCCATGCCCCTCTGACACTGACACCTGCTATCATGGGTCAGAGACCTGACTGCTTCGGCTTCCAAGATCTAGTGTGTCCATGTGCCTCACTGGTCAGTGTCAGTCCCACTGGGGTTCTACCGGGCAAGAGGGAGACGAGGCAGTGAAGACTGGAAAGCCTGCTGCTTGCAATCCGCATATTTGACTCTGACCTTGATACCCCCTGGAGATTGCCCTTGAGCAAGTTCTCTGAGTTCTGTGAGCACTGTCCGTACACATAAGGGCGTGAAGATGGCTACCTTACTGGCCAATGGTATAAAGTGAGATGATATGGCCAAGTACCCGCATCAGAGACTGCTCTGCTCAACATCAATAACTATGTTACTAAGGAGATTAGAAATAAGTTCTCTCCCCCCACATTTTTTTTTTTTGAGGCAGGGCCTCATCATGTAGCTCTGGCTAGCTTGGAACTCACTGTGTACACAAGGCTAGCCTGGAGTACACAGAGACCTGCAAGTCTCAGTGCTGGGATAAACCATACTGGAAATAAGCTCTCACTGGAAATCCAGCATGTCATCTATATGAGATGATTTAGCACAGAGAGTCCCATCCTGGGGCACTAAGGCACGAGGGAGGTCAGGTTGAGATGTCGTTTTCTCTATCATACAAACGAGGCAACTGGAATTAGAGAGGACAAGCAAGACTCATCTATGGATGCACATCTAATAAGCTTTAGGACCAGAGCTTGCTTTTGACTTGTCTGACACTGCAGCCTTCTGGAGATCTCTTGGGTAGTTCACGGAGCCCAGGAAGCAGTGATGAACTTGGCTGTCCATGGGACAAGAGAGCAACACCCGGAAGGCTGAGCAGCAGGCTTCTGTTCCTTTGCCCTCAGAGGACAAGCTTGTGGGTAGGAGCAGCAGCAGCAGCAGCAGCAACAACAACTTAAGAGATGAACACCCTGATCTGGGTGGCGGTGGTGGCGCACACCTTTAATCCCAGCACTTGGGAGGCAGAGGCAGGTGGATTTCTGAGTTCGAGGCCAGCCTGGTCTATAGAGTGAGATCCAGGACAGCCAGGGCTACACAGGGAAACCCTGTATTGAAAAACAAATTAAAGAACAAACAAACAAATAAACAAACAACAAAAAGAGGTTGGAGAGTCATTTCAGTGGCCATACAGTAACAGGTTGCCTGCTTGCCTATGAGACGAGGAGCATGGGTCCACAGGGTCACTGGCTTTCTGACCCTTCTTAGGACAGAGAGGGATTTGTGTGTGTGTGAGGTGAACCGATGGAAGCGGGTGTGACTGCAGTGGGTGGGATGAGTTACAGATCCCTCTGGCAGGGACCTGGGTGGGAACATCTCCTCGAAGGGTCCCAGGCAGTCTCCTTGTAAAGGAGCCCCGGAGGAGGTGGGCAGCCTACTTCCCAGCTGCCTCTTCTGTCACCAGCATGCACCTCAAGCCCTTGCCTTTGCAGGAGAGGTGGAACCAGGCTGCTGCTGAGAAATGGAAATCATGTCTCCTGCTGCAGGCTGACAGCAGGGAGCATGCTGATGAGTGGATCTGGAGGCTCAGGCAGCTGGCTGCCTCACAACCATGAGGGTTAGGACAAGCGCTGATAACTGCAGGGCTTGTTTGGTCTTTTATAGAGGACTCTCACCTACCCTCAGGCTCACCCAGGGGGCTGAAGAAATCCCACAGGGGGACAGAGTCTGAGCAGAGACTTCAAATGCACGGTTCTGGAGTGGGGCTGGTTGCTTAGTGTGATGTCCAGGTGGTTGCACTGGGATGACCACGATGGCCCTCCAAGCACAGCACAGCACAGCCATGCCCTGTGGTTCATCAGGACAGTGAACAATTCCTAGTGCGTACTGCTCTGTCTTACCTCTTGGTACGGGCATAAGACATGCGCAATTCGTAGATGATGGGAGGGAGCTCCACGGAGCAGGTGTTGGCTTGGTTTTGCTGGTGGGAAAACACTTGGTTTCATCTTCCACTAGCTCCAAAGCTGTGCTGCTTCTCTGGGAAAATTGCATATTTTACACAAACAGGAGGGATACAAACCCTGTGGTTTATGCTTTGTTGTATAGCTGGATCCATCTTTGTTTGTTTGTTTGTTTGCTTCTTTCTTTCTTTCTTTCTTTCTTTCTTTCTTTCTTTCTTTCTTTCTTTCTTTCAGTCAGGGTCTTATATAGTCCTGGCTGGCTTTAAACGTTTGATTCCCCTGACTCTTACCTTCCGAGTGCCAGAGTGTCGAGGTACCAGGTATATGACATCATACTCTGTCTATGCAACGATGAGAACTGAACCCAGGGCATTGTGCGTGACAGATAACTGCTCTGCCAAACGATCTACAACATTTTGATCATTCTATTATTTCTCCCCAGTAACCGAAATTCTTCCTGAGACAAGGGTTCCCCTCCCCGTGTAATTGCTAAACAGAGGTCCTTCTAGCTAGGTGAAATTTTAATTTAATCTTTCTTGTGCATTTCATGAATGAATAAGATACAAACATTCCTTTTCTCCCCGTTTTGCATGATGAGTTTAGGATTCATTAATGATTCTGCTTGGGTCGATTATTACCGTGCAGATGGATTCACTTATAAAGACAACACAATTATCAACAAAAACAAACGAACTTTCTAGGGCTCATTGGCAGTGGTGTAGCGTCTTGCACATCCCAAACGCTGTTTGCTTGATTCTATTCGTGGCTTTGGTTCTGTTTGGTACAGCTTAGTCAGCTGTTAAGTACACAGTGTTGACTGTCACACACACACACACACACACACACACACACACACACACACACGGCTGTGTTTACAGTTTGGGTGACAGTAGCTCAACCGATGGCGGATCATTCTATCCGATTCACTCTCATCTTTCAGAGGGAACGGTCCCCTAGTGGCTGAACACCACCTCCTAAATTTGATCCAAACCTCAGCCCTGTCTCCTTCTCTTTAGACCGAGGATGTGTGGCTTCCCTCTTTACCCCTCAGTGATTCTCGTTTCTACTCAAGGCCACCGCCCCCCCCCCCCCCACCTCTCTGCTTTTCTCCATGAGTGACTCAGCATTTTATCACCTGACATTTTAAGAGAACCACTTTATTATTAAACTGGAGCCATATATTAAAGCTAAACCCCGAAGCAAGCATGGGTCCAGCAAAGGTTAGACAAAGATAAGACAATTTGTCACGCCTCCTGGCCTGTAGTACAGGGCAGAAATGAAATGAGGCTTTGGAACTGGAATGAACTGAGACCTCTGACTTCCAAAACTTTTTCCTGTTTTTTTTTCTTTTCTTTTCTTTTTCTTTTGAGATAGCCCAGGCTATCTTAAACTTCCTATGCAGCCCAGACTGTCCTTGCACACAAAGTATTTCTCTTGTTTCCTCTTTCTCCTCCTCCTGACTTTGTTGTCTGTCCCAGAGAAGCATCCAGATTCATCTAGACCCTCTATGTTAGTCACTTACAGACTAGAACATTCTGTGCTCAGACTTAGGGCCCTGGGCAGAATATTTAAGGTAGGCTTAAAACTTGAACTTCCAAATTGGGAACATTGTAAATCTGAAGTGAGTTGTTATTGATTTTTGTCTCGTACTGAGGGAGAATGGATGGGCTCAGGAAGAAAGGCTTCCTGCCTGAGCGTCTAGCAGCAGCCTGTCAATCGAGCCGCAGTCCTTCCTCCATCATTTATTTCTGGCTCACAGAAGCACAGAGGCTTTCTTCAGCCCAGAAAGCCAGTCAGGAAAGCAGCAGCGGCTATTTCAACCTAAGCCCTTTCTCTCTATGTCTATCTACACAAAAAGAGTGACCCAGGGCACTTTCTTTCTCTAGCCTTGCTGTGTCTTGTTCTTTCTGAGAATGGGAGGGGGGCAGAGGGATCCAGGGATGAGAGAGCTGCAGCTGCAGATTGGGAGGGTGGGGAAAGCTGATGCAGCCATTTTCCTTCTCTGTCCCTTCCCAGGGCCACCTCAGTCCTATTATTTTGGGAACTCCAATGATGCTAAAGAGGCCCCAGCTACCCTGCAGATTCTGCTCACCTCTCCTACCCTGTCACAAACTTATTTGCTCTTTACCAAGCAGTCTTAATTAAAGTTGACATCACCAACAGCCCTTGGGCCATCTCTTCCACAGGCTTGTATAATATTGCATACAGAGATAAAGTTAACACCATCCCTTCATCAATCCATGCATCCCTCTCTTCATTTATCCATCTATCCATTCATCTCTCTCCATCCATCCTTCACTCCCTTTATCCCTCCATCTCTCCCTCCTTCCCTCCATCTACCCATCCATTCATCATCCATCCATCCATCCATCCCTTCATCCATCCATCCCTTCATCCAACCATCCCTTCCTTCCTTCATCCATCCATCCATCCATCCATCCATCCATCCATCCATCCATCCATCCCTCTATCCATCCCTCCATCCATCTATCCCTCCATCCATTCCCTTCAACCATCCTTCCCTCCATTCATCCATCAGTCACTTACTGATGCCTCTTCTAAGCCAGGCTAGGTATTATGTTCAGCACCTATCACTGTGACACGTCCACAGCTCCCTGCATAGGCCAGTCTGATGTCTTAGACAGTGGACAGCTTTTGGGGATGGCTCCAGTCCCATTATGTTACTCTGGAGTGTAGGGACTTTATACCTACACTTATCTTTCCTGGCACTACGTGGCCATCCACCTACATAAATCAGCACTCACCAGCAGACTGTTAGATGGCATAACTCTGGTAGCCAGCATAAGAGATGCTGTTGATTGACCCCTGGTGGCAAGGCAGCCTTACCCATAGGAAACAAATCCCTATTTACCATTCTGAAGAAGTGTCAAGTGCAGTAATTTCCCAACAGTGACAAGAGCATCCCACGGGGAACAGACTGCAAAAGCCAAACACAGTGGTGTCTACTGAGAGTTGGTGAGATGCAGTGTAGAGAGGGAGGGAATGTGGGAAAGGGAGAGGCTGGGAAAGCTGAGAGGCTGAGAGGAAGTGGGGAACTTTGAGCTGTTACTTGGAGTAGTGATGTTACCAGATTTGAAATTTAGAATTTCTGTGCCCCTCCTCTCCTCTCTCCTGTCCCCCCCCCTCATTTTTTCTCCTAGCAAGAACAATTTACTGTGTAGTTTTTTTCAAGTTGGGGCTGGGACTGTTACTGTTTGGGTGCCTCACAGGAGGGCGTGTTGTGTGGGGCAATATAGCCCATAGGCACACACGGTATGACATTTCTCCCATTTCATCTTGGTACTTAGCCCCAGCCAAGGAATGACCAAAGTAGGAGAGACCATACCGCTGGACATGTGAATCAGAAAGCTCAGATCCGAAAGGTGAAGGATCAATTTAGTATCCTTGCATTTGAAAAACCCCAAAGGATGACCTTTAGCAGACATTTGCCCAGCAGAGAGAGCAGACCTCAGGCTTTCTGTTGGCCCATAGTCTCTGCCTCATTAGAGCAAGCTTGCAGGGTGCAGAGATCCCTCTGTGAACCATGAAGATAGCAATCCTCATTTCTCAAATAACTCCAAAAGCAGATAGACTGTAAACTCCCCTGGCCTCAGAAAGCCAAAGTTGAGTAAGGAGAGGAGAGGAAAATGTACCCGGCTGTGACATTAAACGGGTTTTACTTTTGATCATCTCAGACTCCCCACTGTGGGGCACCCTCCTTCCCCACCTGCACATGCAGTCATATTTTAGGATACAACTCTGAGGGATTCAGGCTCTCAGAAATAATGGCACGATGCTGTCACCGGATAGATGTGCCCTTTCCAAAGGCACAAAACAGGAAGGTGACCTGCCGATTCAGAGGAAGGCAATAAACCACACATTCAATTAGGATGACGTGCATTTAATCACAATTGTTTAATGGTATTTGAGATTTCTTATTTAATCAGTAATGAGACTACCTAGCAATTAATGTTCATGGAATCGCGAGGTGCCCTTACCAGCACAGTGTTGATTTTAAACTAATCTTTCTATTTTATATCCTCTTTCTATTTCTGCGGTTAATAAAGGTGCCATAATGAGTTGTATTAAAACATCAATTTCTTCTTTTGTTGAACCCACAAGTTTATCGTGGGTTTGAATCAAAATACTGAGGTGATTCCTAAGAATGTGGGTTTGAAGTATTAGGTGTTGCTTGGATAGAGGAGTCACGTGGGAGATGTCTTGGCTAGTGGCCCGTTAGTTCTTCCAGTGTTTTTTGGCTCCTACTGGAGGGGCCTGAAGACAGAGACTATTTTATGCTGAGGCCATTATAGACCCTCAGCTCAGAAGGACTGAAGCTTGGTTTGAGGCTCCCTGTCTTAAAAGTCTGAGCATCTATTGAACCAGGAACACCACCCACCCTCCTTCTCATTTGGTACTGTTTCCAGCAAATTTTAGCCTTCCCTGAGGATGGGTCAGGATGGGCCTCAGCTGAGGGAGAAGGTGGTTTGTGAGTGGCTTCCCCAGATCCTCGTTGGAGCTGTGGGCAAGAAGGTCGTGTGTGGAGCTAGAACCTGACCCTGGGTTTTCCTCATGATCTTTGTCCCTGAAGACCCATTTCTTGTGTGCTGGCATGGTGGGTTCTGTGTGTATGGGTATGGGAGTCCATGTGTGTTGGCAAGGTGGAAATGCTCTAGAGAGAGACAGATCTGTGCTTGTTGTTGTGCCCGATATTTGCTCTTGCCGTGGTCTCAGACAAATCACTTAAACATACTCTGTTCCAGTTTGCTCATTTGCAAAGTAAGGACAATAGAAGCTGGGAACCTGGTTTGAAAGTTAAAAAAGGAACGTATAGCATCTGGACCGGAACCTGACACTGGAAGCAGCGAAGTCATCCCTCTGCTCTCTTAAGAATGTCTGTTCAAACACATGAGCTGTCTTACTCTTGCTCTGTCTTCTGTAGAGTCTCTTTGTGTAGCCCAGGCTGACCTTGAACTCAGTTCTCTCTCAGGTGCTGGAATTGTAGGCTTGAGCCACCATGTCCAGTCAAAGGCGTCTTCTTTGACTATCTCACACATATCTATCAAGGGGAGAGCAAGGGTCAGCGACTCTCTTGCTGTACAGCACAATAGCCTAAAACTAGTGGCTTTAAGTAATGCGCACTACCATGTCACCATTTTGAAGTCAGGGATCTGGATGTGGTTTAGCTGGATTTTTGGCTCAGGCTCTTTAATAAGACCACAGTCAAAGTGTCTCCCAGGGACATGGTCATCTCAAGTTCCAACTGGGTCCAGGATCCACTTCCAAAGTTCATTCACGTGGTTGTTGGCAGGATTTGCTGCCATGGGAGTCTGGAAGGCAGCTGGAGTTTCTTGCTAGGTGACCTTTATTAGGATAAATGTGGATGTGGGAAGGGAGAAGAGGAGAGGGAGGAAGAATGAACGTTGCTTTTGCTATGGTCTATTCATTATCCGCTAGCCACCAGGTTCAACCTAGCTCAAGGAGAGGAGGCCACACAAGTGGACAGATGTCAGGAGGCAAGGATCAAGGGCACATGCTAATAGTTGTCTAGTGTAGGCTCCGTGTGCTTCCGCCACCGCCTGCCCATGCCTGGTAAGATGTGCGACACTGTTAGCTCTAGAGAAGCAGAGAAATACAATCCCGCCCCATGGCTGAAAGGTGAACTGGGCTATTTGTGAACAGCCCTGATGACACATGTGTTCCCATGGCATGGAGACCTGCTTACCCAGGAGAGGGTCTACAGAGAGTTTTAACCAAGCAAAGGTTAATACATCAAGTTGGGGTTTAAGAGCATAACCGACTTGAGGGAAACGAAAAATCGTTGAATGTGTTTGAGCAGGGGAGTAATTTAACTAGTGGTTCTTAAAATGATTATTATTAACTGGCCTTTAAATTGAAAAGGAGAAATTCATATGCAAGGTTAAAATTAGGGGTCCAGAGGGATATGTAAATAAAAAACAGATTTCTTTACCTTCCCTGGGACCCTTCTCTGAGTTATTTTTTCACTCTCTTGGATATCTTGGGAATATTGAGGAACACACACACACACACACACACACACACACACACACACCCCAAGGGATAGGGTGGCACATAGAGACTACCTCGTGTACACCTTAGATAGCCCAGGAATATTGAATGTGTGTGTGTGTGTGTGTGTGTGTGTGTGTGTGTGTGTGCGCGTGCACGCTAGCTCTCCCTTCATTCTAAATCAATTATCTACATCTTTCGTGCACATTATTCTGTATTTCTTTTTTTTTTTTTTACTTTTCCATATATTTTAGTAATCATTTCATAGCACAGACAGATCCGTCTTATTGAAGGTTTTGAAAAGATTTAAGCTGGCGGCCCAGTGGAACTGAGTGACTATGGCAGAGGAAGCCAGACGAACTAAGAGAGTCTTTGAATAATTCTGATTATTTTTATTCATTTATTCACTAAACATTGATTTAGGTCTTTGCTAGGCCCTGGCTTATCAAGTCACATAAGAAATGATCTCTGCTTTCAAGGAGTTCGAGGGAGTGAAAACATGCAAACACATAAATCGTAGTACAATGGGTCTGGGTGATGTCTCTGAGGTGGGGTGACAAGTGTCTAGACTGGGATGTCTCCATGAGATAAAAAGGACAGAGTAGTGGGGACCCTCTTTGGAAGGAGCATTAATGGGTGCTGTGTGATGAAGGGCTGCTTTGGGCCCTCTAGAGACATCTGCCATTTATTTCACAAGCTTGTAGCCTCCCGCACACACTGGCAGGGGCCCTGATGGAGACTGGGGTTGCCCCACAGACTGAGCGGCTTGTGATCCGAATGGTTTCCTTGTCATTTCTCAACCTTTGCCGATAGCATCTCCAACTCCCGCCCGGCTGTTGCACAAACATCGAGCCCGTTCTTGATTATGCGGGAAGACGAGCCTCTGATTCATTTTTGATGCTCCATGTTATGAGGCAAGCTCCCCGGCCATCTGTTCTGAGGAGGAACGTGGTACATATTTTGATTATTTTATTTTTATCTTAATCAAGTGGCAAGTTTCCATCTTGATGCTTCTTAACCTGAGCAGTTGTGGCTGGGAGGCACCGGGCTGGAACAGAGCGGCGAGGGAGGGAGGACGGAGGTGCCACCTGGTGCCAGGTTGGAGTCAGATGTGGGTAAACACTGCTCTGCGAAGCCCTTTCACCTCCTGCACCCATGAAAGAGTTTCCAGCCTTTCTGATGGTCACGGCAAGGCTTAGAGCACCAGCCTCCTGGGGCTTGTTACATAAAACAGGACAGATGAAAGAGGTGGTCAGGACTGCTGGTTACAGCTGAGGGCCCTGGGCAGTCCCAGCTGGAGGACGGTGCATGAGGAAAATGGAAACCTGCAGCTTCCCGAAGTGACAAGGAGCAGGAGCAGCAGTAGCCTCCTAATTGGAATCAGCCAAAGTCCCTTAGCCTAGTTGCTGACATTAAAAGGCTTCACTTTTTCCAGTCAGCGGCATTCGATGGAAATGCCTAATTATGTTCCAAGATGGTTCTCAGGATGCAAGGGGTGAGAGTAGTCCAGCTATGTGTCTTAGTTGATGTTTACTGGAGACTGGGCCTATAGTAAAGGCTTGGGAGCCGTGGGTAGGAAAAGTCAGGCAGCATGTGGCTGGTAGCTCAAATGGGACCCGGGCTCATGCCTGATGAGGACCTGTAGGGAGTGCTATCACCCCATTGGGGAGCTGCTGTGTTTGCCTTTCCCTTCCTATTTATTTTTATTTCCATTTTATGTCTGTGGGTATCTCACCTGTATGTGGGCTTCCCATGTGCATGCAGTACCCATGGCGGCCAGAAGAGGGCATCAGATCCTCTGGAACTGGTGTTAGACAATCTTTAGGCACTACATGGGTGCTGGGAATTGAACCCAGGTCTCCTGGAAAAAAAGCAGCCTGATGAGAGCTCTCCAGACAACCCCCTGCCCATCTCTTTCATGATTCTGATGGCTGAGGGCTATTCTCTACTTTTAGAGTACTTGAGTTCTTAGCCCCTAGAATCAAGGGGAAAGAGTCCAGAGGTAGGTAAGCAAGACAAGGAGGGTGCTTCAAGTGGCTAGCTGCACTTTGCTTGACAACCATCTCTCAGAGCTGTGACTGAGGTCCTCGGAGGGCTGATAGGTGGTCTAAATTACAAACTACACCACTCCTGGAGCACAGATGTGGGAAGAGGGATCTATAGACTCACCAAGAATGGTGTGGGGTGAGCTTTGAGACACTGGGCACCAATCTCAATCCCCAAATATAAGTGAGTGAGAAAACCCCAGTTTTGGGCTTTCTTATTAATCCTCAACTTTGACTCTGTTCTCTTGTTCTGTGCTGATGAAGGATTTAATGCCATGCATGTCTCTTCTTGTGTCTTAGCTTCTTAAGTCCTTGCTTGCTCCTAGGTTTCTGAAAGTCACTGGAAGCCTTTGGGCATATATATATATGAAACAGACCATAATGCTTCCACTATACTTTAATTTGGGGGTGATGGTAAGAGTGATGGGAGGAGTAATAGGAGGAGTGATGAAAAGTATGATGGGAGGAGTAATGATGGGAGGAGTGATGGGAGGAGTGATGGGAGGAGTGATGGGAGGA
>JADRCD010230045.1:0-13343 GCA_019843815.1 Montemys delectorum | reverse complement strand
TCTGTAGACCAGGCTGGCCTTGAACTCAGAAATCCACCTGCCTCTGCTTCTAAAGTGCTGGGATTAAAGGCGTATGCCACCACTGCCCAACCTGAATCTTCTTTGCAGTGATTCAAGGTTAACAGGGGAGAGGAGATACTGGGTTACTGGGCTGGGGCGTGGACAATTTATCTCACCACACAGTCTCCTTTATTTTTTTTTTTATTATTATTATTATTATTATTTTTTTTTTACTTGAGAGCCTTGCAGGGAAACAGTCGCACACACAGTGAGTGAGAAAGGGATTCTTTTAAGTCTGCTGAAGCTGGGACCAGGTCCCAGGTGTCCTGTGATCAGAGAAAAGGTTAGTGACTGACTCCAAAGAAGCAGGGTCCACAGAAGCAACAGCCGGGCAGGTGCACAGCTTTTGCAGTCCACCCTCAGATCAGCCCTTTGGCTTCTGCGTTGTTTGATGCAAATGGCAGAAGCTGGTACATGGCGAAAACAAACAACCATCACCATCAACAACAACAACAGACCAAACCAAACCAAACAAAACAAACCCCACTAATGCTTCAGAGACCAGCTCTGCTGAGAGCCAATGTTCCTTCTTCCACACTCCCCATTTTGATGGTATTGCTTCCCCTCCTTGTTAAATCCCTCCCCTACTTTCAACAAGTATGGCTACTTAGCAGGCGTTGACCTCAAACTCACACAACCGTGCCTGGCTACGATTGTTCTTTTTTTTTTTTTTTTTTTTTTTGGTTTTTCGAGACAGGGTTTCTCTGGGTAGCCCTGGCTGTCCTGGAACTCACTCTGTAGACCAGGCTGGCCTTGAACTCAGAAATCTGCCTGCCTCTGCCTCCCAAGGGCTGGGATTAAAGGCGTGCGCCACCACCGCCCAGCCTATGATTGTTCTTAAGTAGAATCAACTTCAACACTTGGGAAAGTCCTCTGTTTCCCAGAGTGGTCAAACTTCAGACATGTGTACCTGGTTTGGGTGATGCTGGCATAGGACCCAAGGTGCTATACAGGCTAGGCAAGCACTCTATTAACTGTGCCACGCCTCCCTTTTAGGGTTGTTTGAAAGGATTCCTCACATGCAGGGATTTTCAGAACTAAACCTCACTGGAAGGACAAAGAGTACTGGCTGGGAAGGGCTGCAGGGGGGCAGGGGTGGGGAGGGAGAGGCAGGGGGAGTTACAGGATCAAATAGCTGCTTTGGTGAAGAGGGCAGTGGTACACGTTTTTTGTGTCTTCAGGTAGAGCAGTTATAGTCTTGCTAGGATGATGGGATGTTTTAGAGGAAAAAGGATCTCATGCCCCCATTACTCTTATCCTCTCATTGCGGATTATTCTTCTTACTTTGTATCTTTTTACTTTGTATCTTTTTACTTTGTATCACCTTCCCAGCTCCTTGGCAAGGCACCTGTGTCAGCAGAACATACTGCCTGCCTGTGAGTCTGTGGAAGGCAACAAAGGACAGCAAGGATCCAGGTGGCAGCCTGCGGGCCACTGTAGGTGACGAGGGAACAGCAGAATTTGCCATTTGGAGGGACCGTGGGCTCCTGGCCTCCTGCTGGAGGGTCTGCAGCTGTCAGTGTTCTCTGAACTACACTCTCTGCTTCCAATGAAGATGTCACAGAGACAGAGGGAATGCCAGGCAGGCCCTTTGATTTGCTCATTTTTTGCTCCATACTCTTTTTTTTTTTTTTTTTTTGGTCAAATCCTGTGTAGCCCCAAGGACAACTTAGGAAACAAAAACAAAAACAAAATTCAGAGCCTGAAGCTCTGAGGAAGTTCTCTGTGTTAGTGGGGTGTGGGTGGGTGGGGGTGCAGGTCAAAGTCGGGCTAATATTGGGAGCCTCTTCTAAGGCCATCCCTGAGTGGCAGGCTCTTGTTTCAGATGTCTCTGTAGTGTTAGTTGGCTGTTTAAGGAGCAGGTGTTCTTGGATTCCCTAGAATAGGTCAGATGGGAGCAAGGGATGAATCTGACACAATGTCAGGAGTCCAGAGGGTTTCAGCAGGGTGCTCAGGCTGCATAGGTAGGTTCCTTGCATCCTGGGCTCTGGAAGATTCTGCCATCCAGGGACTGTTAAGGCATTTGGCAGATACTTGGCTGTTCATAGTGAGGTCCATGATAGGTTGCTTGGGCCTTGCTCGTGTCTAGAGTGTAGGGCTGTGGGCCCGCTTGGGTGGGTGCTGGGCTGTAGGGAAGTGTGGAGAAGCTCCGGGGGTGGGAAAGCACAGTTTGAGACCTGGGAAAGCTGAAGCTAGTTCAGGTTGGGGCCTTGGTGTTCTCAGGCTCTTGGATATCCAGGCACCGCTGGGAGTCGCAGAAGAGCAGAGAACGGATTCCGGGGTGGGGGTGGGGGCTCTCCAGATGCTTCTAGCCCAGGAGCTCCGGCTAGTCTCACAGTGATCGTCCTTGGCTCCATGGCTGCAGGCTTGGTGGCAGTTGTGGCTGGGAGCCCAGAGAGGCCTTCTACAGGAGATGATTAGACTGTGGCTCTGTAAGGGAAGGTATCCATGGCTCCCCACAGGGGATCTTGGTGAAAAGAGACAGTTTGTAGTTACAAACTGTTTAGTGTCATGATGGAATATGGATGCAGGGTGGGCCTGAGATTAAATACCTTATGCAGGGAGGAATGTCTGGGAAGGGACTCTTCTTGGCAACGCCCTCTGTGCTTCTAGGTACCTGATTAGCATGGAGATCTCCCTCTAGAGCCTCTTTTCCTATCGTCTTGGTCTGAGATGTTAGGGGATGCCTAATCTACATGTGGAAGGGCTTGGGGCATTGCTCTTATGTGACTGATGGCCACAGACCTACTGGAGGCTGCAGCTATGTGACAGGGGCTTGGTGCCTGCGGGGGGTGGGGGTGGGGGGAGCAGGCGAAGCTCCTAGCGTCCCTTCAGGGTCTCCTGGGCTTCAAACTTTTGGCTCAAGCTTACCAGGCTTCCTCTCACAGTCCACACCCCACACTGGAGAACTATTTTTTTTTTTTTTAAGCTAAGGAGCTAGTGAAGACTCCTGATTGTGGCTTGAGCCACACTGAATCCACAGTGCATGTTCTCCGGCCTTTTCTAGAATTCAGTGGACTCAGGGGTGGGAAACAGGGAGTGTCTTAGAGGGACTGTGGTTAAGAGTGTGTTAGGTGAGTGTCTGTGGGTCGGAGAAGTCGGTTTGCTGAAGGGCTTCTCTGGGTCTTTGTTGCATTCACGTGTACTGTGACTTGAAAGGACTGTCCTAGGGGCTGGAGAGATGGCTCAGAGGTTAAGAACACTGACTGCTCTTCCAGAGGTCCTGAGTTCAATTCCCAGCAACCACATGGTGACTCACAACCATCTGTAATGGGGATCCAATGCCCTCTTCTGGTGTGTCTGAAGACAGTGACAGTGTACTCACATACATGAAATAAATAAATCTTTTTTTTTTTTTTTAAAGAAAGGACTGTCCTACTGTGTGCCTACTATGTGTTCAGCTACAATAAGACGTGGACAAGTACGGAGCCCCGCCCATGTAGCTGCCTCTGTGGAATGGGCTACCACTGTGTTTTCCCTCCTTAAGCTGAATGTATCCTTTTTGTAAGTTGCTTCTTGTCAAGTGTTTGGTCATAGCAACAGGACAAGTGACATAAGAGGCTAAGCTCATGTGCAGCCAGAGTGGCTGGCCCTCCAATGGGATGCCAGATGCTGGGGAGTCCTGCCCAGTTCTGGGAAGAATTGTGATTTTCTCAAATGCTGGAGAGATGGATCCTTCAAATCTCCAGAGAGCCTTCTTTTACCGTGGCCTCTCTGGTGGCTCCCCTACCTGCTCCAGGTCTCCAGATGCTAATTTGGGGATGAGATTCATCTGAAAAAAAAAAAAAAGACTCTGTCCTCACTGTGGCCCTGGAGGGATGATGCTGTTTGCTGTCGGTATTGACTTAATTCACTGTGACTTCTTTGGGCTTTCTCACTGTTTTTTTTTTTTTTTTGTTCTTAGTATTTGTGTGAATGAATTTCCTTGTGGTGTGTGTGTGTGTGTGTGTGTGTGTGTGTGTGTGTGTGTGTGTGTGTCTGTGCATGAGAATCCAGAGGTGAGCCTTAGATATGGTTACTCAGGCATTGCTTGCCTTGTTTTAAAAAACATGGTTGTGTGTGCATGCACTCCGTGTATGTGTGGGTGTGGCTGTCACAGTACACGTGTCAGGACAACTCTGTGGGGTAGGTTCTCTTGTTATGTTTATGTGGATCTCTGGGATCAAACTCAAGTAAAGGCTTGCGCATTAAGTACCTTTATCTGAGCCATCCTCCGGCTCCATCTGTTTGTTTATTAGATAGAGGGTCTTTCCCCTGGGCCCTGAGGCTTGGAGGGTAGGTAAGGCTGACTGGCTAGGGAGCCTCAGGGGTCACTTGTCTCCACAGAGTACACTACAGGACAGGCTTTCTTATATGGGTACTGGGAGTTGGACGAAGAGTCTCAGGCATGTGCAGCCAGTACTATATTCACCGAGCTCAGCTCTTTGATGTTTTAAAACATTCTGTTTTGTTGACTGCTGGGGGTGGGCTCAGCTCTCCACCACTTAACAGACCCAGGTTTTCTGTTCCTTGTTCATTTCTGTCACAGAACAGAAATATAACAAAGATTCTACAAGCAGAGGCAGATCCATACATCTCCTATTTTATCGTCCTCCCTGGGAAGCATCTTCTAGGCCCCAGAGGACACTGGGTAAAGAGGCGGTACAAGCAGCTGGGGAGTCCAGTTACATTTTATTGTGTCCATGTGACACAGTAAACACTGAGCAGCTGCCATCATAGTCCACTTGTGGCCCCGGAGGAGGTTTGTTGGTTCTGCCCCATTATCTTTGTTCTGGGAGTTGTGCAGCAGTATCAGAGAGAGATGGGCTTGTTTGAAAGGGCACCCGTAGTTCATTTCACTGTCCCATAGATTCTCTACCCCAACAGAAACCAGAGTTATGGTAACTTTGTGTTGTAATAACAAGATATATGTTTACCAAGGAATTTTTAAACACTCTTAGAAACAATGGCTAAGGAGTAGAAAAAGGACCTGCTATAGAGAATACTTAGTTATTTTATGTTGTATATTCATCTAAGTGCTTTGTCTATGTGACTGAGTTGATGCTTACCTTAGATTATGAGGTTCATGTTGTTATCCCCATTCCCATAGAGAAGGAGGCAGAGACTCCAAGAAACATAGACATGTTAAGACCCATGCCTTGATAGTCAGCTTTCCATTGCTATAAGCAGATACCTGAGATAATAACTTTTTAATGATAAAAGTTTGTTTTGGCTCACAGTCTTGGAGGTATTAATCCAAGATGGATTCACCTCAGGGATTGAGCCTGTGTGGAGGCACAGCATCATGGCTGGAGCACATGAAGAGCCAACAGCTCAGTCTGTAGCCAGGAAGCAGAGGGGACATACAGGAAGAAGCTGGAGTCACGTAATTCCTATCAAGGGTATATTTTCAACAACCCAAAGACTTGCTACCTGATTTTCCCTTCTAGATATCCATAGCACCCCTTCATGGCACCTTTCTGGGAATAGAATCTTTAACCACAGACTTTGGGAGTCATTCAACATCTAGACTATTGTTCATGTCCCAGGTTACATAGTTGGAAGGGACATAGAAGAGAGGGCATGGCAGCATGTCTGGCTCTGAAGTTCACTTAATGCTCAAGGCTTACAGCTTCTCAGAACAGGTGCACTTGACTCATCCTGCACTAAAGGGAGCCCCTGGGTGAACTGCAGGCATGCCTGGCTGCTGTGTTACGCAAGAGGCATCCCTGGACAAGTTTCTAGAAGCACACACTCACCCTGCCAGGGGCCAGGTTGGTACAGTTTGACTGCTGCCGGGATCCAGCAGGACATAGAGCCTATGCCTTCAAGGTCAATTCTAATTGCCTAGCTCTGTGAATCTATGGCTCAAAAACTGTCAAACAACCTGGAAGGAGCAAGTAAATGAAGAAACAAGGTATTTACTCTTCCCTGTTAAGCCTTGGCCTGGAGTCTCTCTTCTGCACTCCTCACAAGAGGAGAGACATTTGCAAAAGCAGATTAACATTTCGAACTGCTTCGTGCAATTACACCCGAACACCTGGATTTGCAATAACTCTCATTTTGGTGTGTGCCAAGGGGTCCTTGAAATTCCCACGCTTGGTGGCTTCCTTTCATGCCTTGTCACCAGCTGCTATGTTGGCATGTTGCACAACAATTTATTGCCCATCCCCACTGGCCTTTGGCGGAAGTCCCGGCAGTAGCAGGTAGCCAGTTAATGCTGACATCTTCTCTTTCTCCTGTCTCACGGGGCCCGAATCTTCTGTGACAAGTGGCTCTGGCTTGTGGAAAGAGTGTCAGGAACTGAAGACCTCACTGGTTCACAAAAGAATCCTTTGTGTCACAGGACCTTGGCTGAGTCATCAAAGGGCAAGATGTGGGCAAGGGGTGGAGGGAGGTGGGGCAGAGGAGCAGAGTAACCTGTAAATGCACATATTGCTTTGGGAAGCCCTTAGAAGCTCATCATCACTTGTGAATTTTCTATAAATATCATGGCCTAAGTGAAAATCATTGAACAACAGTACTGAAAAACAAGCAACGATCTATACAGGAAGCTAAGGCAGGCATCTCTCTCTCTTCACCGATATAAGCCCTCTTCAACCTGTGAGTAATATGGGTGGGATGTGGATCACTGCTCCATTCTTAGGATGCCAACATAGGGATCTCTTCCTGTTCTGGATCCAAGAACATGACCTGGGCTGAGTCAGTCAGACACTCAGGGATCTGAATACACAGGCTCGCTTTGAAAATGAAAGCCCAGGAAAAGGAAGGCTTGGTTAGCGTTTGTTCATGGGGACCACAGGAGTGACCTGCAGGGTTTGGTCCTGGAGCAGTTGGGGCATCCTGACCAATGACTGCTACAGCAAGGTGTGTTATTCAGGGTCTTAGTGAGGGTTTCATGGCTGTGAAGAGACACCGGGATTAAGGCGATGCTTATAAAGAAACATGTTTAATTGGGGCCGGCTTGCAGTTTCAGAGACTTAGTTTCTTATTGTCCTGAAGGGAAGCCTGGCGGCATCCAGACAGTTATGGTCCTGGAGAAGGAGCTGAGAGTTCTGTCTGCATTTGATCCGAAGGCAGCCGGAAGGAGACTGTCGTCTGCAGGCAGCCAGGAGGTGGCTCTCTTTCCACACTGGGCGGAGCTTGAGCACAGGAGACCTTTTAAAGCCCAATACACAGTGACACACAAGGCCACACCTATCTGAAGAAGGCCTCACCTCCTAATAGTGCCACTTCACCTCCCACAGGCCAAACAGATTCACTGGTACCTGTGGTTGTTAAATAAAAGGAAACCTTGGCTTTATTTGAAGAATCATTGCAAGGATTTGTGGTGGGGATGGAGAGGGCCTTCTGTTATTGGAAGGATGCTCTGACTGCAGTATACACAAATGTCTCAGAAGTTAGACAAAATGTCCGAGGAGAGGGAGCTGGCCGTGTGCAGCCAGGATCAGGACAATGGCTTAGACACGATCTGCCCGGAGGATATACTATCTTTGAAAGGCTCTCTGCTAACTCAGGCTTACAATTGCCTAAGTTCAAGGACCTGGGAAAAGGAAAAACAAAAACAAAAACAAAACCTTCTTAATTCAAGATTTCTTTTTCTGAGATGTTATTGTGTAGCCCAGGCTGGCCCTCAATTCATTCTGTAGCCAGGAATGACCTTGTATTTCTGATCCTCTTGCCTCTGTCTCCTGAAAGGTGCGATCGATCACAGGTGCATCCCACCATGTAGAGTTCATGAAGTGCTGGGAGTTGAGCCCAGGGCTATGTGCACGCTAGAGAAGACAGCTACCACATGCCCCACATCCCCAGCTAGAACTCAAGTTTCTCTAACAAGCATTTTGCTCCTACTGTTGTGGCTGAACAGTTGGTGATGAGCCAGTTTAGTGGCTCATAGATGAAGTGAAGAAGGAGAGCTTGGGTGGTCTTTCTCTGGCTTTGCCATAGGCAAAAGGGGAAGCCTTGTAGCTCCCATGTGTGCCAAATGGGAAAGGGTAGCTCCTTGTACTATGCCATTGTCCACAACACAAACTGTGTTGTCAGCTTTCCCTGGTTAACCATAGTCTGAAATATTAAAAGGGAAATACCAGAAAGGAACAGTACATTTTAAATCATGTGATATCTTGAGCGGTCTGGTGAAGTTTCACGTTTTCTCACTCCATCTTAGCTGGTATGTGGCTTATCCTTTGTCCAATGTATCTGTGATCTACATGCTCCCTACCAGTCAGTCCTTTGGCGGCAGGTCGAGGCATCGCAGAGTTGTGTTCAAGTTATTTTGCCTAATGATAGATATTTCAATATTATATTAATTAATTAATGCTTTTGTTTATCATTAGTTGTTGTTTGTTTAATTATAAGTGGGTAATACTTATGCATCTATACAAGCATAACACACAGGGTTTGGCACTATTTGCTATTTCAAGCATCCCCTGGGAGTCTTGGAATATGTCCCCTGTAGACAGCAGGGAATTATTGAACTACGAACCTGGCATATTTTTAAGATACTAGCACAATAATTTGATCTTGCAAGTGTTTCATATGTATTTGTGGAATTTTTCATGATAATTATATTACAGCAATCTTCCAAAGAATATGAAAATGGAGATCAATTACAACTTCAATCTTCCAGGCTGAAATATCACTATAATTTCTATGCAGTCATCAGCACTTACCCTGGCTAACAGGCCTGTGTCCTAATGCAAACAGACCGTTCATGCAACCATCAAGCCCAGCGTGCACCCAGCATTACAATCAGCTCTCACACCTCTCCTACTGAAATGACAATTCTTTTTAAGGTGTGGAAAGAGGTGTAAATTCAAGACCTTTCTCTTGGTTAGTTTTCAGACACTTTGCCAAATAACCTCCTTGGACAAAAACACAAAGAATTTCATATAGCATGAGGAAGGAATCCAAAATTGAGGTATGTGTGGATATATGCATGTGCATGTGTGTATGTGTATGTGCATGCATGTGCATGCATGTGCATGTGTGTACATGTATATATGCGTATGTGTATGTGTGTGTCCATGTGTGTGTATGCTTGAATATGTTTGTGTGCATGTGTGTGTGTGTGTGCATGAATGTATGCATTCTGAAGCCAAAGCCAACCTTAGGCCCATTTTTCAGGGGCCGTCTACCTTGTTTTTAGACAAATTCTCTCCTTGGGACCTTGCTGATTAGTCTTTGCTGCTTGGCCAGGAAGCTTCAGGGATCTTTCTGTCTCAGCTTTCCTCCCACCCTAACCAGTGCTGAAATTATAAGTGCATACAGTCCCCCATCCCCGGCCTTTGCTTTTTCACCAGTGCGGGGGATCGTGTCAAGTTTCCACGCTTGTGTTAACTGCTCTTGCCTGCTCAAGCTCCTGCTAGACCCCAGGGCTAGTTTTGATCTTGAGAACTCACAGCTCTGAGAGAGTTCTGCTCACACAGGTCAATGACTATTTGAGAGGAGCTTTGGATGAGACCAGGATGTGGCAAATATGAGATGAAAGGACTCAGGGCTCTGTTTCCAGGTGCTGCTGGCCCTTCAGAGGCCTCTGGGTTATGGGCGGATGCCAGAATGCTTTCTTTCCCCTGCTTTGCTCCCTCTGGACTGTCCATGGCTAACACTTGACCACCCCTCTACATCCGGGTCTCTTCTGATCTCTGTAGGAGGTGTTCTTCTGTGCTTACCCACACCCCAAATGTCCTGAGCCTGTGTTGGGAGCTCCGAGCCACTCAGGGTACTGACTCATGAAATCCTCTCTGGGATTGTGTAGGCCCACTTTAAAGAGGTAATAAATGGAGATTTCGCCTTTGTTCTTCTGTCCTCTCGCTGTGGAGTCTGCAGAGAGTTGTTGCAGAGCTCTGTGTCTCGGTCTCCTGTTGAAGTGGGTTGGTAATACCCCTTCTTGGGTTGTTGTGAAGACTAAATTAGATAAACCTGGGCTGGAGAGGCGGCTGTACAAAAATGAGGTCTTCTGTTTGAATCTCTATCACCTTTGTAAAAGCCAGGCACAGCCATGTGTGCCTGGAACACACACTGTGGGGAGGAGACAGGTGGACCCTGGGAGTGCCAGGGTCATTCAGCCTACACAAAAGTGGCAAGGTTGAGGTTCTGTAAGAGATTCCATCTCAAAAGAATGAGGTAGTGAGTGATAAAAGGCACACTAAACCCTCCTCTGGGATGCAGCGGTGCTCACCAGTGACCCACAATGCACCACTCTATCCATCCATCAATATCCTCCTTTGGCTTCTGCAAGCTTGCACCACCCTATGTGCAAATGCAGACACACACTCTGCTCCACCCCCAGAAATTAGATAATCCATATCACGTACATGACATCCAGCAACAGGCACAGAGTAAATGTTATAACCAAAGATGATGATGATGGAGGTAAAGTCTAACTGCTGGATCCTTTTCTTTGTTCTCGAAGCACTGCAGGGGTTGCTTTCAAAGCTAATCTCTGCAGCTTCATTATTTAAGCTACCAGTCTCCACCAACCCATGGTTCTCTCCTATCTGGGGACGTAGCACTTGGGATGTGTCAGAGTCTGGTAAATGTTACTAATGTCATTTAAACAATATTTGTTATGTTAAAACTATGTACACTTGTGCATGTACGTGTGTGTATCTGTGAACCAGAGTGCAGATGATCAAGGAAACCAAAGGCTTGGAGTCCTCCTGGAGCTGGAGTTGCTGGGGTTGTAGATCATCTAGTGTGGTGCTGGGAACCAAACTCAGATACTTGTCCTTACCTTCGGAGTCATCTCTCTAGCCCTGGTCATTAGGATTCTGTTTTTGTTTTTGTTTTTGTTGTTTTTGTTTTGTTTTGTTTTGTTTTCAAGACAGGGTTTCTCTGTATAGCCCTGGCTGTCCTGAAACGCACTCTGTAGACCAGGCTGGCCTCAGAACTCAGAAATCCACCTGCCTCTGCCTCCCAAGTGCTGGGATTAAAGGCATGCACCACCACTGCCCGGTGGTCATTAGAAATCTTAAACTTGCTTGGTGTTTCATTTCTTTTTAATGTGCCACTCTCCCTTCACGGGGGTGTCCTTGACTTGCAATTGTCCAGGCGGGGCTCAGTTTTCTCTTTGGAAAAACACTCCTATCATCTCAAGAGGCAGCAAGGGAGATGAGAAATATATGTCTTTAGTGCGAACACCATGCAGATCCCAGTCCCAACTACACTCCTTCTGTTTGTGTAGCTTTAGGAAGACTTCTGAACTCAATATTCTTAATCTCTCTAGCCCTAGTTTCCCTTTCTTCAAAACAGGAGTAGCCGTATTAATTTACCTTAGGGAACTGTTGTATATGTTCAATGAGGTAATAGTTACACAGTTCTAGGCATAAATTATGAGCCTTAAGTGAATGTTAGTGCTTATTTTTGGTTAAAAAGAAAGCACTTTTTGAGATATCTGTCTGTCTGTCTGTCTGTCTATCTATCTGTCACTTGGATTTGTCCTATTTCCATGTTTATGAAAAGTAGTTGTACAGTTAGCTTTGCACTGCTGAGAAGAAATAACTGTAATAGACAGTAAGGGTTTACCTCAGCTCAGCATTCCCCGTGTTTCTGTGGCTTGTCACCGTCAGCTCCTGGCTCCTGGCAGGTCAGTAAGCAACAGCGGGAGTGGGTAGAACAGAAGCCTGCTCACTTCATGGGGCCGAGGAGTGAAAGAGGCAGGCATGGCAGAAGTTGCAGTATCCCTGTGAAGAGCATATACACCTCCAGAAATCTGACTTTCTCTTAGAGGTTCTAGCACCTCCTGGTAGCACCACTTGGGACTTTGGAACACACTTGAGAGCCAAATGATAGTGGTGGTGAAAAACAATGGGGAGAGAGATCAAGGTAGGAAGCAAGAAAAGCCCCTGAAACTGGCAGCAGGTGGGGATTTCTAGTAGGAAGTTCAGGGCCCCATGAACTTCCATGTCCTGCCTGCCTGGTACAGCTGATCTGAGGCTGTACCCATCCTGCTTTGGGGATTCAGCTGAGAGCCTTCACAAGTTGCATTCGGTGACAGGCCTGACCTTTTGAGATCACACCCTGCAGCCCTTAGCTCTGCCTTTCACCAGATCCCCACTCAGATCGTGCCAGAGGGTTGAGTCCTTCACGCAGCAGTGAGCTGAGCAGGTGGAAGGCCTGGAGCTCTTGGTGCCTGCAGTTTTCAGGGGGGCAGTTAGAGGCCTGTGTGGAGGGGGGTTGAGTGTTGTCTAACGGCCTCTTCTGTATTAGTCAGTTAAATTTATTGAGTGTGTACTGTGTGCAAAGTTCCTCCCATGGATGCTGCAGACTGTGAGTTATAACATCTCTGTTGCTGAAGACCATCAGAGAGTCAGGACACACATCTGAAAGCTGTACTAGGACTAGTGTTACTGAGTGTGTCCTCAGGAAGTAATTTGCTGTCAGAATGGGGCACTGAGCTGGGGCTGGAAAACTTGGACGAGGTTCGTCGGGAAAGCTTTCCAGGGAAAACGGATTTGGGCAGTGCTTAGCAGGAAGCAGGGTTATAGAATACTGGAGAGAAGGGAATGGGTGTTGTAGAAGGGATGAACCATTTGAAGAGACATCTAAGTGGGGCATAAATGGCAAATGCTTATAGTACTGCCGTGGCTGGAGCGGGCTACAGCAATACCAATGGTGACACCGGTGGGCATGTTTTAGGGAAGAGTGTCAGGCAGGCACAGGGAGTGATGAGGGTCTTTAAAGGTGACTGACAAAGCACTCCTGTATGTCTTCTGGAAAAGAGAGACCAGGTAAGCTAGGCAGGGTTCCAGGGGTGCCAGTGTAGTTTAGATACCAAAATAAGCAAGCCAAAGAGCAAGTGGAGGAGGCATGCACCTGCCCAGAGCAGGGGTCAGGGAGGCAAGAGGTGTAGGGAGAGTAACAGTGGATCAGAGAGGGCAGCCGGTGAGGTCCACAGCCGCAGGTTGAGGCTCAGTGGTAGGAGTACCTAACCTAGCATGCTTGAGGTTCTGGGTTTGGAATGCCAGTGCTACGGGACAACAACAAGAAAGAGAAGCCCAGACCATAAGCTGGGTTCAGTGGTGCACACCTGCAATTCCAGCTCTTGGGAGGTGGAGAAAGAAGGTTCAGGAGTTCAAGGTCATCTGCTACAGAGGGGTGGGGGGCATGGGGAGGTGGGGGTGGGGTGGGGATGGGTGGGGACTGGAGGCCAGTTTGCCTTTCTTGAGATCACATCTCAAAGAAACAAAAAACAAAGTGAAGGATTAAAACAAACCACCACACAAAAACAAAAAGAAGCAAACAAAACCAAAAGGAATCTCCCTAAACCAAAACCAACACACACACACACACACACACACACA